>JALPQD010000135.1:984328-1070823 GCA_023101885.1 Typhlomys cinereus | reverse complement strand
CTTTAGAAGGGATTTCCCGGGCAGGGCCTTCCACATCCAGAAGTGGCAGTGGAAGCCATGTCTGCCGCCTTTCCCCTTGGAAACCCAGCTCCACCCCCGTGGATCAAGCACAGAACAAGCACAAGCTCCTCACCCGCACTCTGAACACTGAGGCAGGGGGATTTCTGAGAAGTTGAGTCCTGCCCTGATTGTGTTATGTCCTTTGATCTCAGGAAACGTTGTTTGAGATGAACTAGCATTTTTATGAATCCACTGAAATGATTCCTTTGACATGGAATGATTTTGTCATAGTGGCAGTGACAGGGGAAGTTGATGAATCTTCACTTACTTAGAGTTATTCGTTTTTTTTTTTTTTTTTTTTACATTTTATTATTTCCGCTCATACAAACTTGGTAGATACACTGGTTCCCTCCCTCCCTCCTCCTCCCCCACCCCCCTGCTCCCCCTCCCTCACTCTCCCTCCCCATCCCCCAGTGCCTCCTCCCCCTATCCCCGGAGAATCCTTTAATGTGCATGCCAGGCTCTCCTCTGGGCCCTCCTCTCCGATGTACAAGGACCCAGTGGCATTTCCCTGAACCCTTTCCTGTGTTCCCCTTAAGCATAGGAACACTACTGTGGCTGTCAATCCCTTGCTTCCAAGGATCTTGGTGCCTTCAGCAAATGCTAGACTTTGTGGGGTCAATAGTGTGTTGGACATTGCGTGGGGCATGCAAAGTCCAATTATGATTGCTTCGGCCCTAACTTGTGTGAGTATCTTGCATATCATTGCTCCTCCCATCCTTGTGCTCTTACAATCTTACCGCCATCTCTTCTGCAAATTTCCCTTAGCTTCAGGATGGGGAGAGATTAGGCTGGCCTAGTTCTAGGTGGTCGATATAGAGTCTCTGAAGTACTGGATTGTGGTTTGTTGATTTTCTTTTGCAGTTTTGCTGCTCCTGCAATGCCCTTCACTCCATCCTGGTGGGCATTGTATGTCACCCCTTGGCCAGAGACAAAAAGTTGTTAAACTGGAGTCTTGTTATAAGAGCACATTCAAAGGTAGATGCAATGAAAGTAGGAAACCACAGTGAGGGAGGGGTCAATCTCCCATTTGCAAAATGGTTACTTTTTATCTGCCTGACTATATGCCCTCCCCTTCTGGTGAGATCATACCCCCTCAGTTGTAAGGAACGAAAAGTCTGTGAACTTAACCAGGTGTCTCATACTACTTATCTTACTTGAGTCCTTGATGGAGGCCTATTTTCTATGCTGTAACATGGTCCCCTCTCTCCTTCTTTCTGTGTGGCCCTACTACCCCATCCCTCCTTGTTCATAATACTTGCAATTACTGTAAGTATTATAGAGATTTATCTTTGAGTGTCTCTAGGTGGGCTGGGTGGTTGGTACTAGGAGCTGCTGGGACGATTCTCCCAGGCACACACTGCGAAGGCTCCAGGCTGTCGGGACTGCTCCAGGCAGTCAGGGCGGAGAAAGGCAATATTCTGCAGGCCCTTTACCCCTCCCAAATCCAGGGTCCTCCGGACACAGCAGGGAGTCTGTCAAGGCGACACTCCGTCACTCACTCATACACACAGCTCCTGGCTGTAAGGACCTGACCGCCAGCACCTCCGCCTCAGCCCTCCAGAGACTTGGCAACAGACGGGGAGTTTGTCAAAGCAAAATCATCAGTTTATTGGTGGTAACAATCAGCTTATATAGACAAAGACTCAAAGCACGCGAAACACCAGCCAGTTACCTTGATGGTCAGTATAGCACATACTCTGCATAGGTCAGACTAAACATAAATCTATGTTGGCTCCTGTAAGCCAATTAGGACTCTGTGTAATGTGATCAGGGTTAAGCCTAAGAAACCAGCTCCCAGCACAATCTTTGGTCCCATGTGCTAAGTCATGCCCCTGCTCCACTCCCCTCCCAGACTGTTTATCTCTGGGTGGGCCCAACAGGAGCCACCTATTAGGGAGTACATATGGCGCTTAATTTTCTGGGGTCTGGGATACTTCACTTAATATAATTGTTTCTAGTTCCATTCATTTCCTGGCAAATTCTAGTAATTCATCATTTTGATGGCTGAGTAGTACTCCATTGTAAGATGTACCACCTTTCCTTATCCACTCGTCAACTGTTGGACATTTGGGTTGATTCCATGACTTTGCTATTTTAAACAGTGCTGCTATGAACATGGTCGCGCTTGTGCTATCGAGGTGAATTTTTGCTTATGTGGGGTTATTCCCCAGAAGTGGAATAGCAGTGTTATGTTGGCATTTCCAATATTTATTCTCTTAAGATCTCCAGACGGCTCGCTAAAGTAGTTGTATGAGCCTGCATTCCCACCAGCAATGTAGGGAGTCCCCTCTCTCACATCCTCTCCAGCATTGTTGTTGCTTTTATTGTGGATTTTTTACCATCCTGACCGGGGTGAGATGGATTAGCTCAGGGAAGTTTGATTTGCATTTCCCTGATGGCTAAGAAGTGGACATTTTTTAAGATATTTGTTAGACATTTAATTTCATACTGGTAAAGTTTCTTTTAAGTTACAGGGCCCATTTTTTAATTGGGCCATTGGTTTCCTTGGTGTTTAGTTTTCTAAGTTCTTTGTGCACTCTGGACAGTAGAGCTCTATCCGATATGTGGTTAGTGAAGATTTTCTCCCATTCTGTGGGTTGCCTTTGAGCTCGTGTTACAATCTCTTTATCAGAATAGAAGCTCTTTAATTTCACAAGATCCCAACTGTTGAGAGTTGGTAGCAATGACTGTGCCATTGGATGTCTGTTTAAGAACTGTTGGCCTATCCCAATCAGCTCGAGGGAGTTCCTTACCCTTTCAACTATGGTTTTCATAGTCTCTGGCCTTATATCAAGGTCCTTGATCCATTTGGAATTAAGTCTTGTACATGGTGACAAGTACGGGTCCAGCTTTAATCTTCTGCATGTGGAGATCCAGTTTTGCCAGCACCATTTGTTGAAGATGCTGTTCTTTTTGCATTGGATTTTTTTGGGCCCCTTTGTCAAAGACCAAATGGCTGTAATTTTGTGGGCTTATATCTGGCTCTTCAATCCTTATGCATTGTTCTGTGTGTCTATTTTGGAGCCAGTATCAGGCTGTTTTTATAACTATGGATTTGTAGTATAGACTAAGGTTTGGTATGGTGATACCTCCAGCAGTGTTTTTATTACTCAGGATTGTCTTTGCTATCCTGGGTCTTTTGTGCCTCCATATGAATTTTGAGATTGTTTGGTCAACTACTTTGAAGAATTGCTTTGGGATTTTAATTGGTATAGCATTGAATTTGTATATTGCCTTTGGTAGGATGGTTATTTTTACGATGTTGATTCTGCCAATCCTGGAACATGGGAGGTCTTTCCACCTTCTGCTGTCTTCTGCAATTTCTTTCTTTAGTGTTTTAAAGTTTTCATTGTAAAGGTCTTTTACCTCCTTTGTTAGGTTTATACCAAGGCATTTCATTTTTTTAGGAGCTATAGTAAATGAGATTGTTTCTCCCATTCTAGGCATATAGGAAGGCCACTGATTTTTGTACATTTATTTTGTATCCTGCCACCCTGCTGAATTTCTCAATTAGTTCCAGGAGCTTCCTGGTGGAGTTTGTGGGATCACTCAGGTATAAGATCATGTCATCTGCAAATAGGGATAGCTCGACTTCTTCCTTGCTGATTTGAATCCCTTTTATGCCTCTTTATTGTCTTATGGCTTCAGCTAAGACTTCAAGTACAATATTGAATAGAAGTGGTGAGAGTTGACAGCCTTGTCTAGTTCCTGATCGAAGTGGGAATGCTTCCAATTGTTCCCCATTGAGCATAATCCTTGCTGTGGGCTTGTTGTATACAGCTTTTATTATATTGATAAAGGTTCCTTCCATTCCTACTGTCTCTAGCGTTTTGATCATAAAAGGCTGTTGGATCTTGTCAAAAGCTTTTTCTGCATCTATCACGACTATCATGTGGTCTTGAACTTTGGACTGGTTTATATCGTGAATTACATTTATTGATTTGCGTATGTTGAACCAACCTTGCGTGCCAGGGATGAAGCTTAGTTGGTCCCCGTGAATGATCTTTTTGATATGTTTTTGAATCTGATTTGCTAAGAATTTGTTGAGAATCTTTGCATCTGTGTTCATCAGGGAGATCGGCCTATAGTTTTTCTTTTTTAAGTGAATCTTTATTAGTTTTTGGGATTAAGACGATATTAGCTTCATAGAAGGAATTTGGTAGTGTTCCTTCCTTTGCTATTTGATGGACCGTTTAAGGAGTATTGGTGTTATTAACTCCTTAAATGTCTGTTAGAACTCTGTGCTGAATCCATCTGGTCCAGTACATTTTTTTTGGTGGAAGATTTGAGATTACTTCATCAATTTCCTCATATGTTATAGGACCATTTAAATAATTCAAATCTTCCTGATTCAATTTAGGCAAGTTGTGTTTACTTAGAAATTCATCCATCTCTTTTATGTTGTCAAACTTCACAGAGTATAAGTTTTTGAAATATGATGTTATAATTCTCTGGATTTCTTGGGTAACAGTAGTGATAACTCCATGTGCATTTCTAATTTTGTTAATTTGGGTTTTCTCTCTCTTGCTTTTGGTTAATTTAACTAGGGGTGTATGGACCTTATTGATTTTTTCAAAGAACCAGCTTTTTGAGTAGATGATTTTTTCTATCATTTTCTTAATCTTGATTTCGGATATTTCTCCCCTTATTTTGCTAATCTCTTCTCTTTTACTGCTTTTGGGAATGGATTGCTCCAGTGTCTCTAAAGCCTTAAGCTGCATCGCTAAGTTATTTATTTCTGATGTTTCCATTTTTTTGATGTAGGCATTAAGAGCTATGAACTTACCTCTTAGGACAGCTTTCATTGTGTCCCAGAGATTTTAGTAAGTTGTATTTTCATTATCGTTCACTCTCAGGAAATCTTGAATTTCCTTTTTAATTTCTTCCTGAATCCAATTTTACTTCAGCATCATATTTTTAAGTTTCCAGGAGTTAGTGTATTTTCTCCTGTTTGTTGTATTGTGGATGTCCAGCTTTAGACCCTGGTGGTCTGCTAGGGCACAGATTAGAATTTCAACTTTTTTGTATATGTGTAGATTCATTTTGTGGCCCAACATGTGATCTATTTTGGAGAAAGTTCTGTGTGCTGCTGAGAAAAATGTGTATTCTTTGGTGTGTGGATGAAAAGTTCGATAGAGATTTGTAAGGTCCATTTCTTTGAGGGTTTGATTAAGTTCCAAAGTGTCTCTGTTAAGCTTTTGTCCTGTTGATCTATCCCATGTTGAGAGGGCAGTTTTGAAGTCCCCAAGAATTATGGTTTGGGGGTTGATTTCCTGCTTTAGATGCTGTAGGGTTTTCTTAATGAATGTGGAGAGGCCCGTATTGGGTGCATATATGTTCAGTATTGTGAAGTCTTCTTGGTGAATTGTACCTGTGACTAAAATGTAGTTTCCATCTGTGTCACTTATGATTTTCTTTGGTTTGAAGTCCATTTTGAAAGCAGAATTGCTACCCCTGCCTGTTTCCTGGTTCCATTAGCTTGCAAGATTTTGGACCAGCCTTTCATTCTTAAGATGTGCCTATCTTTTGTGGTGAGATGAGTTTCCTGAAGGCAGCAGATTATTGGATTGTGGTTTTTAATCCAAGTTTATAATCTGTGTCTCTTAATCGGTGAGTTAATACCATTGACATTTAATGTTATAATGGAGAAATTATTTTTAATTCTGGACATTTTTTATGTTTAGTAGATTTTGTAAGCATGTTGTTTGATAGTTATATTTTGGTGGTATTATACTTCCCTTCTGTCCTCCTGGATACGCTTGTTCTTTTCTTCAAGCTTGAGTATCATTTCTAGCATCTTTCAAAGGCCTGGTTTGGTAGACATGTATCCCTTCAAGTTGTCTTTGGGCTGGAAAATTTTTTTCTCCCTCAATCATGACAGATAGTTTTGCCGGGTATATCAGACTGGGTTGGCATTTTTGCTCATTTAATACTTGAAGTACATCTCTCCACGCTCTTCTTGCTTTTACTGTTTCCATTGAGTAGTCATTTGTTATTCTAATAGGTTTACCTTTAAAAGTGACTTGCTTTTTTTCTCTTGAAGCTCTCAGCACCTTTTCTTTGTCTTGAATGTGGAGTGTTTTGACTATTGCCGTGGCGAATTTCTATTTTGGTCATATCTGTTTGGAGTGCGAAATGCCTCTTGTATTTGGATAAGCCTCTCATTCTTTAGTTGTGGGAAGTTTTCATTTATGATGAATTGAAATATTTCCTCAGGTGCGGTATTTTGGGATTCTTGTTCTGGTATTCCGTGAATGCTCATGTTAGGCTTCTTCAGGGTGTCCCATATCTCTTGAATGTTTCTCTCCAGTATCTTTTTGGCTTTAACAATCTCTTCCTTTGAGCTGGTTAATTCTCCCACTTTGTCTTCAAGATCTGAAATTCTATTTTCTGCTGATAAGACTCTCTGTTGAGTTTTGGGTTGAAGATAACTTGTCTTTTAGTTCAATTTTAAACTCTGTCTGAGACTGTTTTAACTGCTTTATGCCCATTTTTGTTTCTTGAACTGTTTTTCTCAACTTCTCCAAGTGCCTGTTGTGTTCCTGTTCAAAGTGGTTGATTCAGTTGTTTAACTCTTCTCGGATTTCCTCTTTCATAGTATTAATCATGGTAATGATCATACTCTGAAAGTGGTTATGTTGGGTCTGGCTTTCATGGCTATTTTCTGTGAATTTGTTCTGGTTGGAATCCATCATTATGGGATTAAATCTTTCGGTGGGAGATTGGTCTTCTTGGGTGTTGTTTCTCGTGGATCTGCACTTTGATTTGGGCATTGTTGTTTTGTTTTTTAGGACCTTTCAGTTTCTGTGTGTTTTTCACTGAACTGATGTAGTTGGTATTGTTACACTTGCCAGTTTTTACTAGTGCTTGCCTTGGATTGAATATGTTTGTGTATTGTTATTGTTATATCCCAGATGAGGCTATTAGGCTGTTAGTACATCAGTTAAGTCAGGTTAAGTAACCAGGGGGTGAATATTAGTAGTGGTAGTGCACTTTTACGATTTACTATCCTGGTGATATGTGAGGGTGAGTGGTGTACTCCCTGGAGTTGTATGTTTTTGGGGTGGCTGTATGAGGAAGTTGATCTAAAACAATTGATACTAGAAAGGATCAGTAAGATGAAAAAAACAAAGTTTTACTTATCTTTGGTCTGGATGTGAAGAATCTCGCCCAGGTGATATAATGACTGTAGCAGACTCCAGATGTATGGCCTTTGTTCCCTTTGTTCCTTAGAGTTTTGCTTGAGTTTCCTTTGGGCTCTATTGAATTCTGAGTAACAGTGTGTCTTCCCTGGACCACATGTTTGGTCCTCGGGGGGCCGGGAGAGTCAGAGGGTCTGATGTTCATGGCAGAATTCTTCACCTGGGAACTGGGACCTGGCGGGGCTGCAGAAGCACGAGGGGGCGGGAGGGCGCAGAGGGGCTGGGGTCTCGGGTGCCTGCCCAGTCAAAGCTGGAATCCACCTGGGTGCTCGCTGGGATACGGGGGGCTCCTGGGTGTGGGGCTGTGAGTGATACTTTTTCTTTTCAGGAAGTATTTTCAAATTTTTATACCTTTTCAGTTTTATTCATTTTTATTTATGTATTATAAGAAATATTGTGTTCATATATGTGTTCCTATATGTGGATTTATGTGTGCATATGTTCAACATAGGGCAGTGCATGTCCCCATGGAAAACCAAGTTTTCCTTCTAAGCACTTGAATTAAACTTCAGGTCAGCAAGCCTCTGTCAAATCTCCCAACACAACTCTCCATCTGCCCCTCTTCAGATTCCCAACACAGTCTCTGCTCCCCTTGGAGCCTCACAAGTTTTGAGGTTCCTTGTCACAATTTAGGGCTTTTCTGGAAGTGCTGGAGACAGAGTCTTATCCTTGAGCCATGTCCCCATTCCTTCAAAGGTGCTTTGCAGTGCCCTGTACACACCATGTTTGCACCTCCTTGTGGACATACGTGCTAGGTGACAAATCGGGAGCACAGAGACACGAGCTCCTCAGGCAAAGGACCACGCCTGGCTTCTCCACCCATAACTTTCTCCTTGCTGCTTTTATTTTTTTTTAGAGATGAGTCTCATAAAGGAGTCAAGTGGACCTGTAACTCATCCTCTATCTGCCCCAGACTCCTCAGCACATCCTCCTTACAGTGGAACCTGGAGAGAGAGAGAACTAGCTCTTCAATCTCTGCTCTTGCTGGACACAGCGAAGGCAGAACCAACTGTCCCCAGTCTAACGATGGATCCCACAGGAAGAGGAGAAACAATGAGTATCATCAGTCATAGCTGTGTACCCAGGATTCTCTGCAGGGCCTCCCCAGATGTCCAAAAGCAAAGGTTGGTTCCCAGGATTCTCATTGGCCTCACAGGAAGTACAGTGCCAATCACTCTGTCTTGTAGATACGTAACATGCAAGAGAAGAGTATTTTATTTAGGTGTGATACAAAGGTTCATCCCTCTGTGTTTTTTTCCAGAGCTGCATGGAATGCATCTATATCCAAACCAATTGATTCCCAAATGTGGGAACTAAGTAGCGCCAGTATTGGAAATTTCATGTAGCAAGTGAGTATGAAATCTACAGTATGTTACACCTCAGCTGATCTCCTTGCAGAAGATGTAAATTGAGTATTTTTGCTTGGGAATCGAACCCAGGACTGCCCACATGGCAAGCCCAGAGCTGAGCTCCATCCCAGCTCTCATCACTGTCCATGGTAACCTGAGGAATCCGCGGCCCAGGAACACCTAACACAAACTGTGCTAACACAGAAGGATTGTGCCATTCCCCCTTGAGGAATGGAGGCAGGAATAGGAGGAGAGAAAAGTGAAGACTGGGAGTGAGGGTAGAGAGATAGGGCAAGAAGCAAGGAGTGATTCTGTCTTCCATATTTCCTTTCCATCATTTTATTTTTCTTAGACACTAGCTCTTCTAGAAGGGCAGGAATTAGGGTTCAGCAGTGTCTGTGGAAGAATTCGTCCACGTGGAAAAAGATGCACCCCCCGGAAGTCTGATGGAGACCAGAGGCAGGATCCAAGCCAGCAGGAGGCGCTGAACCTCAGGCCCTTCCCCAACCCTTCCCCTCTGTATCTACAGTTCCAAGACAAGACAGACAAGGAAGTGGTCACAGTCACCAAATTTATTTCACATTTTACTCTCATATACAGAAGAAAAATGAGCCACAAGTCATACAACTACATAATTCTCATAGTCCAGGAAAAAGCCCACAACTTTCTTCTCATCCTTACTAAAGACGGGGCTCGTCATAGGCAGGTGCCCTGGACTGCTGGAGGCTGGGGTCTCTTGGCAACAAGGCAGGAGGCAGCTGAGGGGCTGGCCATGGGGTGCTCAGATGCCAGGGCTGCCAGGCAGGTGCCATGGGATGCTGCACCATCATAACAGGGGAGGGGTCCACTGCAGAGTCCCAAAGGGAACGCAGGAGGCCTCCGTGCAGGAGCTGGTAGTCCGGAGGTGGGAAGAAGGCAGGAGTTGGCCGTACACGAGAGGAGGCAGGAACATGGGAGGTTCGAGGTCAGCATCCCCATCCCAGTGAGCGCCTGAAAGAGAGAAGTCACAGACCTCATGAGCACCTCACGCACATTTCCCCTGATTCTGTGTCCCTGAAATGGCCTGGCTCCTGAGTCTGTGCCCTGGGGCCAACTTCCAGAACCAGGTCTCTTAGGGATTCAGGGCATGTGGACCTGCACAATGACAAGGGCTTTGACCCATGAGAGGGGAAATGCGGGCGGGGGAGGGCAGGGTAAGGGGTGGTGGTAACTGATCATTGCATTCTGCTCTGTGCACAGCGGAGCTGGGCCAGCAGATGGACTCATTACAGACCGCAGGAGAACAGGGAAGAGACTAACTTGAGAGGTCGCTGTCCTCACATCTGTCCTCCAGGATCCCGCGCAGGGCCCCTCCAAAGGGACAAAGGCAGGTTTGGCTGCTGGGCTTCTCGCTCTTCTCCCAGAAAGCCCGGTGCAGGTCCTGCAGGCTCAGCAGCATGTAGAAGCTCCTCTTCCACTCCTTCTTCAGGCCCATGTCCCGGAGACGGTGGCAGAAGGCAATGGACAGCTCGTGGTTGTTCTTCCCTCACAGGCCGCTCTGAGTTCCAGGTCTTCCCAGTCTTCCAGAAAGAGTCTGATTTCCCAGTCCTTCCATGGTCTGAAGGAAGATTCTGTGGGGACAGAGGAGCCACGTGAGTGCATGTGACCTCACTCACATGCTATCCCCAGTGGCTTTCACACCCTTCCTCCATGCTGACCAGACATCCTGGCTTCATTTTTTGAGGGGGACATGACAAGGCTTGGGGAGAGGCCGAGGGATTCAGTGCCACCCTGAGTCCAGGGGAACCAGAAAGCATGTTGAGGAAGAAGCACAGGGGTCTCTTCTCTATGAAGTGCGTTTTAGGGAACAGACAGTGTTGGACCCATCTACCAGCCCTGTTAGGCTGTCTGGGTGGGGCTCTCACACTCCCTCCCTCCTATGAGACCCTGCACAGCCATGGGTCTCAGCAGGCCGGGGGGGGAGGCCGAAAGGGCCAGAGATTAGAGGACCGTGTTTTTCCCAGAGCTGTCAACAACTTGGGTCTAGGTTGAGCACATGAGAATCAGGAACAAGAAGATGGGTGGACGGTGTTGCTGGTGTACTCAGAACCAGAACACTGTACCTGAGGGCTTGCGTGCCTTCTGCTTCTTCTGCTCTCCTCTCTGTCCATTCTTTTTTTTTTTTTCTTCTGCATTGGCTGCTTTATTGAGAAGCTTGTGACTGACAGCTACCCTATCCAGTCCCTCCATCTTCTACAAAATCACTTGAACAGATTTGAGTCTCCCCGGCTCCTATCCAGGTTTAGCCAAGGACCAGGGACTGTGGCCCTGGCTTCGGGACACAGGCAGTGGAGTCCGGAAGGAGGGTGGAAAGTCCAGTTCCCAAGGCCGAGGTGCTGGTGAAGAGTCTGGGGAGACTGGACACGGCCCCAGATATCCCTGGCCTGGGGAAGGCAGGAAACTTGTCCAGAAGCAGGGAGGTGGGTGGGGGTGGAGCCCAGCGAGGCGGGAGATGTCCAGTCTGAGGCCACCTTGGAATACATGGTGAGGCCTGGTGCTCTCTCACCTCCACCCTGTGGTGGAGCACCAGGCTCTGGCCACGCCCACAGCGGATGTGCAGCCACCTCACCCCCACACATCCACACGCACCGCACACCACACGCGCATGCGTGCTGGAGCAAGCACGCACGCCCACACACACACAGGGCTCTCACAGCCCTGGACCCACTCCCTGGAGCCCTGGAAGGTCTCTGCATTGCTACCAGCTGCTTGGCTCAGCTGCAGGCTGGGGGCTCTGCGGGGGGTGGGTCCTCTACATTGCTACTAATTGACTGCTTCGCACGCGTCTATCCAATCACTGTACACGTCCACTGGCTCTGACAGATAGGTGATGGGCATCTGGAATTCCTCCAGGCACACAGTACAGGAAATGAGTCCAGTCTTGCGAGCCCGGTCCATTTTCACGTCACAGGACTTGTCATGGTTACAGAAGGGGCAGGTGAACTGCGTCTCCAGGGTCACCTTCTTCTTGGGCAGAGGCTTCCGTTGGGACTTCCGGCGGCCCATGGCTTGCAGCGGGGTGGTGAACCTAGCCGCACTGGCCGAGAAGCACCGCTCACTCCAGACACACTGCCTTCTGTCAATTCTGTACCTGAGAGATTCTCGATGTTTCAATCTCAGCTGTTGCGCTCTAGGAAAACTGAAAAATGATGAAGAGATTAAAACTCTACATATCCAGTAGGAGTCTCATTGTGGCTGCCCTGTGTGTGAATTAGGTCTTAGGTGAGTGTGGTATTGGAGACATATCCTTCCTAGTGCTGAGTTCTACCCGCTGTTGAGTTCCAGCCCAGTGGACAGAACCTCATGTGTCAGCAGGGAACCAAGCCTCAGCCCACAGCGCTTTCCCTGGCTCCTATCTTCAACATGACATGTCAGCAGACAGCATGATAAAGATGATGAAGTGCTTGTTGTTATGTTGGCAGCTTGGGCTGGAAACATAACAAAAAGGAAGACTTGAAATGAGGAAGGAAATAAGGAGTGATGAAAGGAGGGAGGGAGGTAGGGAGGGACGGAAGGACCAAAAAGGAAAGGAAGGAAGGAAGGAAGGAAGGAAGGAAGGGAGAGATGGAGCAAGGGAGGGAGGTATAGAAAGAGAGAAGTTCAAAATCCACTATCCAACAACTTTGGAAGCAGTGCTTGAAGGGTACATCAAAGCATCTAAACCCCCAAATTTGCTCCAGTGTCAACCCTGAAAGATTCAAGGTTGAGCCTACTGCTTCTACTGATCATTCATTGTAAGAGGAAAAGTGTGTTACCAACACTGTAAAATCTAGAAGTAGTCAAATGTGCAGAAAATATCCACCTCAAGAAAAAATCACGCTGAAGAAAAAATCACGCTGCTTTCCTGGCCTCCTGTGTGAAATGACCCAGTTTGTAAAAACAGGGAAATTGATTTCCTTTCAGAGATTCCTAGTCCCAGATCTGGTTGAATCTGGGAGTGTCACCCCCGGACTCAAGAGGCTGAGGCAGGAGGGTGACTGAGCTTTGGAGAATGAACTGAACTCAGAGTAAACACCAAACCCTTCACAGATGAAATGATCTAGTCCCTGACCTTGGACCCACGGAACCCAGGCAGCCCTGGAACCTACCTCCGTCTTGAGTGTGAGCTGCGTCCTGCTCCGCAGAGGGCCGACAGGCAGCGCTGACTCTGGTCGGTGAAGCAGCTGAGGGTGCAGTGTAGACGGCACCACTCGGCTCCTCTCCTGGGTTTCTGGCCTCTCTGTACCTGCCACATCTGGCCCCTTATATGTCTCCTGGGTGTGATGGGATCAGACACACCCTACTGAGGTTTCCAGGTGGGTTCAGATGAGGCCAACCACAGGCTCCTAATCCCATCACTCGGGAGGCTGAGGCAGGGGATTGTGCAGAGTGTGAGGGCTGCCATAGCTGTGTGGTGTGTGTTTCTGCAGAAAAAGGTGGTTTTCAATGAGCGTTTCCTTTCGTTCTTCTACTGATTTATCCATTTCACCTGCGCTGTAGTTATCAGCAGGAATCTTACAGCGTTCTGACATGTCAGATTGTTCTCTAATTTAAAATCAGCTTTTCTTTTTTCTAAGAAAATCTTTATTAGTTCTTCTTTTAATGATTAGATTCATTTATCAACTTCACTATTACTATTCATTATGTATTTACGTGTGTGAGAGTAGGTGTGTGTGTGCGTGTGTGTGTGTGTTCGTATCAGGGAGCTTGTGTGTCCCTCTCGAGTTTCTATGGTGGCCACGGGAAGCATCCTGGATGGCGTCTACCTTCTTGGCCTTCCAGAAGGGATTTCCCGGGCAGGGCCTTCCACATCCAGAAGTGGCGGTCGAAGCCATGTCTGCCCGGCCTTTTCCCCTTGGAAACCCAGCTCCACCCCCGTGGATCAAGCACAGGAGAAGCACAAGCTCCTCACCCGCACTCTGAACACTGAGGCAGGGGGATTTCTGAGAAGTCGAGTCCTGCCCTGATTGTGTTTTGTCCTTTGATCTCAGGAATACCTTCTTTGAGCTGAACTAGTATTTTTATGAATCCACTGAAATGATTCCTTTGACATGGAATGATTTTGTCATAGTGCCAGTGACACGGGAAATTGATGAATCTTCACTTACTTGAGTTATTCTTTTTCTTTTCAGGAAATATTTCAAATTTTTATACCTTTTCATTTTTATTCATTTATATTCATGTATTATGAGTAATGGAAAAGATGCATCTCCAGTACTACACTCAACTAAATCCTAATTCACGCACACGGCAACCACAATGAGATTCCTCCTATATAGAGACAGTTTTTTTTTAATACATTATTTATTATTATTTCAGCTTATACAAACTTAATAGGTACACCAGTTCCCTCCCTCCCTCCTCCTCCCCCCCGAACCCCCTACTCCCCCTCCCCTCACCCTTCCCGCCCCATTCCCCCATGCCTCCCACCCCGATTCCCAGAGTCCTTTCTTGTGCATGCCTGACTCTCCTCTGGGCCCTCCTCTCCGATGACGTACAAGGACCCAGTGGCATTTCCCTGAACCCTTTCCTGTGTTCCCCTTAAGCATAGGAACACTACTGTGGCTGTCAATCCCTTGCCTCCAAGGATCTTGGTGCCTTTAGCAGATGCTAGACTTTGTGAGGTCAATAGTGTGTTGGACATTGCGCTGGGCATGCAATGTCCAATTATGATTAATTCAGCCCTAACTTTTGTGGAGTATCTTGCAAATCATTGCTCCTCCCATCCTTTTGCTCTTATACTCTTACTGCCCCCTCTTCCGCAAATGTCCCTGAGCTTCAGGATGGGGAGAGATTAGTCTGGCCTAGTTCTAGGTGGTTGATATAGAGTCTCTGAAGTTCTGGATAGTGGTTCATTGATTTTCTTTTGCAGTTTTGTTGCTCCTGCAATGCTCTTCACTCCATTCTGATGGGCACTGTATGTCACCCCCTGGCCAGAGACAGAAAGCTGTTAAACTGGAGTCTTATTATAAGAGCACATTCAAGGGTAGATGTAATACTTATACCCAAAAGTGAAATCGCAGGGTCATATGGTATTAGGAAATGGGAGGGGTCAATCACGCATTTGCAAATTGGTTACTTTTTAAGCTGCCGGACTATATGCCCTCCCCTTCTGGTGAGTTCATACCCCTTAATTGTAAATGAACAGGAACGATTTGTGAACTTAACTAGGTGTCACATTACTTTCTTGCAGTCCTTGATGGAGGCCTATTTTCTCTACTGTAACATGGTCACTTCTCTCCTTGTTTGTGATGTGGCCCTCCAACCCCATCACTCCTGTTCATAATCCTTGCAATTACTGTAGGTAATACATAGATTTACCTATGAGTGTCTCAAGATGGGCTGGGTGGGTTTGTTATTAGAGCCACCTATTAGGGAGTACATATGGCGCTGAGTTTTCTGGGTCTGGGATACTTCACTTAATATAATTGTTTCTAATGACATCCATTTCCCGGCAAATTCCAGTAATTCATCATTTTTGATGGCTGAGTAGTACTCCATTGTATAGATGTACCACAGTTTCCTTATCCACTCATCAACTGCTGGACATTTGGGTTGATTCCATGTCTTTGCTATTGTAAACAGTGCTGCTATGAACATGGTCGTGCTTGTGCTATCGAGGTGAACCTCTGCTGTATGGGGCTTTATACCCAAAATTGGAATCGCAAGGTCATATGGCATTTCAATCTTTAATTTCTTTAAGAATCTCGAGATGGCTAGCCAGAGTGGTTGTATGAGCCTGCACTCCCACCAGCAATGTAGGAGAGTTCCCCTTTCTCCACATCCTCTCCAGCATTTGTTGTTGTTTGTGTTGTGGATTTTTGCCATCCTGACCGGGTGAGATGATATCTCAGGGAAGTTTTGATTTGCATTTCCCTGATGGCTAAAGAAGTGGAGCATTTTTAAAGATATTTGTTTGACATTTTAATTTCATCCCTGGTAAAATTTCTTTTAAGGTCCAGGGCCCGTTTTTTAATTGGGCCATTGGTTTCCTTGATGTTTAGTTTTCTAAGTTCTTTGTGCACTCTGGACAGTAGAGCTCTATCAGATATGTGGTTAGTGAAGATTTTCTCCCATTCTGTGGGTTGCCTTTGAGCTCATGTAACAATCTCTTTATCTGAACAGAAGCTCTTTAATTTCACAAGATCCCAGCTGTTCAGAGTTGGTAGCAGTGACTGTGCAATTGGATATCTGTTGAGGAAATGTTGGCCTAGTCCAATCAGCTCGAGGGAGTTTCTTATCCTTTCAACTATGGTTTTTATATTCTCTAGCCTTATATCAAGGTCCTTGATCCACTTGGAATTAAGTCTTGTACATGGTGACAAGTATGGGTCAAGCTTTAATCTTCTGCATGTGGAGATCCAGTTTTGCCAGCACCATTTGTTGAAGATGCTGTTCTTTTTCCATTGGATTCTTTGGGCCCCTTTGTCAAAGACCAAATGGCTGTAATTTTGTGGGCTTATATCTGGGTCTTCAATCCTTATCCACTGATCTGTGTGTCTATTTTGGAGATAGTGCCAAGGCTGTTGTTATAACTTTGGATTTGTAGTATAGATTAAGGTTGGGAATGGTGATACCTCCAGCAGTGCTTTTGTTACTCAGGATTGTTTTTGCTATCTTGGGTCTTTTGTGCCTCCATATGAATTTTGAGATTGTTTGTTCAACTTCTTTAAAGAATTGCTTTGGGATTTTGATTGGTATAGCATTGAATCTCTACATTGCTTTTGGTAGTATGGTCATTTTTACAATGTTGATTCTGCCAATCCAGGAACAAGGGAGGTCTTTCTACCTTCTGGTGTCTTCTGCAATTTCTTTCTTTAGGGTTTTAAAGTTTTCGTTGTAAAGGTCTTTTACCCCCTTGGTTAGGTTTATACCAAGGTATTTCATTTTTTTAGGGGCTATAGTGAATGGGATTGTTTCTCTCAAGGCTTCTTCACTTCTTTCATTCTGGGCATATAGGAAGGCCTCTGATTTTTTTTTATTAAAAATTTAATTATACATTTTAAAATTTTTTACCAGTTCCCTCCCTCCCCCCTCCTCCCCCTCCCCTTCCCCCAGTGCCTCCCCCCCCAATTCCCAGAGAGTCCTTTATTGTGTACGCCTAACTCTCCACTGCGTCCTCCTCTCCGATGACATATAAGGACCCAGTGGCATTTCCATAAGCCCTTTCTCTTGTTCCCCTTAAGCATAAGATCACTACTATGGCTGTCAATCCCTTGCCTCCAGGGGTCTCGGTGCCCTTAACAGATGCTAGACTTTATGAGGGCAACAGTGCGCTGGACATTGCGCAGGGCATGCAAAGTCCCATTATGATTGCTTTGGCCCAACTATTGTTGAGAATCTTGCAAATCGTTGCTCCTCCCATCCTTTTGCTCTTACAATCTTACCGCCCCCTCTTCCGCAAATGTCCCTGAGCTCCAGGATGGGGAGAGATTAGGCTGGCCTAGTTCTATGTGATTGATATAGAGTCTCTGAAGTTCTGGATTGTGGTTTGTTGATTTTCTTTTGCAGTTTTGCTGCTCCTGCAATGCCCTTCACTCCATTCTGCTGGGCACTGTATGTCACCCCCTGGCCAGAGACAAAAAGCTGTTAAACTGGAGTCTTGTTGTAATAGCACATTCAAGGGTAGATGTAATAAGAGTAGGAAACCTCACTGAGGGAGGGGTCCATCACCCATTTGCAAAATGATTACTTTTTATCTGCTAGACTATATGCCCTCCCCTTCTGGTGAGATCAGGAAAGAACGTCTGTGAACTTAACCAGGTTTCTCATTACTTACTTGCAGACCTTGATGGAGGCCTATTTTCTCTGCTGTAACATGGTCTCCTCTCTCCTTGTTTCTGGTGTGGCCCTCCTAACCCATCTCTCTTGTTCATAATCCTTGCAATTACTGTGTTACATAGGTTTACTTTTTGAGTGTCTCAATGTGGGCTGGGTGAGTTTGGTACTAGGAGCCACCTATTAGGGAGTACATACGGCGCTTAATTTTCTGGGTTTGGGATACTTCACTTAATATAATTCTTTCTAATGACATCCATTTCCCAGCAAATTCCAGTAATTCATCATTTTTGATGGCTTAGTAGTACTCCATTGTATAGATGTACCACAGTTTCCTTATCCACTCGTCAACTGTTGGACATTTAGGTTGATTCCATGACTTTGCTATTGTAAACAGTGCTGCTATGAACATGGTCGAGCTTGTGCTATCGAGGCGAACCTCTGCTGCATGGGGGGTTATTCCCAAAAGTGGGATAGCAGGGTCATACGGCATTTCAATCTTTAATTTCTTTAAGAATCTCCAGACGGCTCGCCAGAGTGGCTGTATGAGCCTGCATTCCCACCAGCAATGTAGGAGAGTTCCCCTCTCTCCACATCCTCTCCAGCATTTGTCGTTGTTTGTATTGTGGATTTTTGCCATCCTGACCGGGGTGAGATGATATCTCAGGGAAGTTTTGATTTGCATTTCCCTGATGGCGAAGGAAGTGGAGCATTTTTTAAGATAATTGTTAGACATTTTAATTTCATCTCTGGTAAAGTTTCTTTGAAGTTCCAGGGCCCATTTTTTAATTGGGCCAGTGTTTTCCTTGGAGTTTAATTTTCTAAGTTCTTTGTGCACTCTGGACAGTAGAGCTCTGTCAGATATGTGGTTAGTGAAGATTTTCTCCCATTCTGTGGGTTGCCTTTGAGCTCGTGTGACAATCTCTTTATCTGAACAGAAGCTCTTTAATTTCACAAGATCCCAACTGTTTGAGAGTTGGTAGCAGTGACTGTGCCATTGGATGTCTGTTTAGGAAGTGTTGGCCTAGCCCAATCAGCTCGAGGGAGTTCCCTATCCTTTCAACTATGGTTTTTAAAGTCTCTGGCCTGATATCAAGGTCCTTGATCCATTTGGAATTAAGTCTTGTACATGGTGACAAGTACGGGTCCAGCTTTAATCTTCTGCATGTGGAGATCCAGTTTTGCCAGAACCATTTGTTGAAGATGCTGTTCTTTTTGCACTGGATTTTTTTGGGCCCCTTTGTCAAAGACCAAATGGCTGTAACTTTGTGGGCTTATATCTGGGTCTTCAATCCTTATCCATTGATCTGTGTGTCTATTTTGGAGCCAGTACCAGGCTGTCTTTATAACTATGGATTTGTAGTATAGACTTAGGTTTGGTATGGCAATACCTCCAGCAGTGTTTTTGTTACTCAGGATTGTTTTTGCTATCCTGGGTCTTTTGTGCCTCCATATGAACTTTGAGATTCTTTGGTCAACTTCTTTGAAGAATTGCTTTGGGATTTTGATTGGTATAGCATTGAATCTGTATATTGCCTTTGGTAGGATGGTCATTTTTACGATGTTGATTCTGCCAATCCAGGAACAAGGGAGGTCTTTCCACCTTCTGGTGTCTTCTGCTATTTCTTTCTTTAGGGTTTTAAAGTTTTCATTGTAAAGGTCTTTTACCTCCTTAGTTAGGTTTATACCAAGGTATTTCATTTTTTTAGGGGTTATAGTAAATGACATGGTTTCTCTCAAGGCTTTTTCACTTCTTTCATTCTGGGCATATAGGAAGGCCTCTGATTTTTGCACATTTATTTTGTATCCCTCCACCCTGCTGAACTTCTCAATTAGTTCCAGGAGCTTCCTGGTGGAGTTTTTGGGATCCCTCAGGTATAAGATCATGTCATCTGCAAATAGGGATAGCTTGATTTCTTCCTTGCCGATTTGAATCCCTCTTATGTCCCTTTCTTGTCTTATGGCTTCAGCTAAGACTTCAAGTACAATATTGAATAGAAGTGGTGAGAGTGGACAGCCTTGTCTAGTTCCTGATCGAAGTGGGAATGCTTCCAATTGTTCCCCATTGAGCATAATCCTTGCTGTGGGCTTGTTGTATACAGCTTTTATTATATTGATAAAGGTTCCTTCCATTCCTACTGTCTCTAGCGTTTTGATCATAAAAGGCTGTTGGATCTTGTCAAAAGCTTTTTCTGCATCTATCGAGAGTATCATGTGGTCTTGGACTTTGGACTGGTTTACATGATGAATTACATTTATTGATTTGCGTATGTTGAACCAACCTTGTGTGCCGGGGATGAAGCCTACTTGGTCCCCGTGAATGATCTTTTTGATATGTTTTTGAATCCGATTTGCTAAGACTTTGTTGAGAATCTTTGCATCTGTGTTCATGAGGGAGATTGGCCTATAGTTTTCTTTTTTAAGTGAATCTTTATTAGGTTTTGGGATTAAAACGATATTAGCTTCATAGAAGGAATTTGGTAGTGTTCCTTCCTTTGCTATTTGATGGAACAGTTTAAGGAGTATTGGTGTTATTAACTCCTTAAATGTCTGGTAGAACTCTGTGCTGAATCCATCTGGTCCAGGACATTTTTTGGTGGGAAGATTCGAGATTACTTCCTCAATTTCCTTATATGTTATAGGACTATTTAAATAATTCACAACTTCCTGATTCAATTTAGGTAAGTTGTGTTTACTTAGAAATTCATCCATCTCTTTTGTGTTGTCAAACTTCACAGAGTATAAGTTTTTGAAATATGATGTTATAATTCTCTGGATTTCTTGGGTATCAGTAGTGATAACTCCATGTTCATTTCTAATTTTGTTAATTTGGGTTTTCTCTCTCTTGCTTTTGGTTAGTTTAGCTAGGGGTGTATCAATCTTGTTGATTTTTTCAAAGAACCAGCTTTTTGATTGGTTGATTTTTTCTATCGTTTTCTTAGTCTCGATTTCAGATATTTCTCCCCTTATTTTGCTAATCTCCTCTCTTCTACTGCTTTTGGGATCAGATTGCTCTAGTTTCTCTAAAGCTTTAAGCTGCATTGTTAAGTTGTTTATTTCTGATGTTTCCATTTTTTTGACGTGGGCATTAAGAGCTATGAACTTACCTCTTAGAACAGCTTTCATTGTGTCCCAGAGATTTTGGTAAGTTGTATTTTCGTTATCATTCACTTTCAGGAAATCTTGAATTTCCTTTTTAATTTCTTCCTGAATCCAGTTCTCATTCAGCATCATAGTGTTAAGTTTCCAGGAGGTAGTGTATTTTCTCTTGTTTGATGTGTTGTGGATGTCCAGCTTTAGGCCGTTGTGGTCTGATAGGGCACAGGTTAGAATTTCAACTTTCTTGTATATGTGTAGATTCATTTTGTGGCCCAATATGTGATCTATTTTGGAGAAAGTTCCGTGTGCTGCTGAGAAAAATGTGTATTCTTTGGTGCGTGGGTGAAAAGTTCGATAGAGATCTGTGAGGTCCATTTCTTTCAGGGTTTGATTAAGTTCCAAAGTGTCTCTGTTAAGCTTTTGACCTGTTGATCTATCCCATGTAAAGAGGGCGGTGTTGAAGTCCCCAAGAATTATCGTTTGGGGGTTGATTTCTTGCTTTAGTCGCTGTAGGGTTTTCTTAATGAATGTGGAGGGGCCCGTATTGGGTGCATATATGTTCAGTATTGTGAAGTCTTCCTGTTGAATTGTACCTGTGACTAAAATCCGTGTCTCTTATAATTTTCTTTGGTTTGAAGTCCACTTTGTCTGATATCATAATGGCGACCCATGCCTGTTTTCTGCTTCCATTTGCTTGTAGAATTGTTGACCAGCCTTTTATTTTTAGGGCGTGCCTATCTTTTGTGGTGAGATGGGTTTCCTGCAGGCAACAGATTGATGGATTGTGATTTTTAATCCAAGTTTGTAATCTGTGTCTCTTGATCGGTGAATTAAGTCCATTAACATTTAGTGTTATAATGGAGAAACTATTTTTAATTCCTGACATTTAGTATGTTTAGTAGTTTTTATAAGTATATTGCTTCGCTTTTAATGGTGGTATATTTGCCTTCTGCCTTCTGTTCTCCTGGAAATACCTGTTTTTTTCTTCACGTTTGAGTATCATTTCTAGCATTTTTTGAAGGCCTGGTTTGGTGGACATGTATCCATTCAAGTTGTCTTTGTGCTGGAAAATTTTTCTTTCTCCCTCGATCATGACTGATAGTTTTGCAGGGTAAGTCAGCCTGGTTTGACATTTTTGCTCATTCAATACTTGAAGTATGTCTCTCCAAGCTCTTCTTGCTTTTACTGTTTCGACTGAGAAGTCATTTGTTATTTTAATAGGTTTACCTTTAAAATTGACTAGTTTTTTCTCCCTTGAAGCTCTCAGCACCAGTTCTTTATCTTGAATGTGGAGTGTTTTAACAATTATTTGCCGTGGCGTGCTTCTGTTTTGGTCGTATCTGTTTGGGGTGTGGAATGCCTCTTGTATATGGATGGGCCTCTCCTTTTTTAGTTGAAGAAAGTTTTCCTTGATGATCGTTTGAAAAATTTCCTCAGGGGTGGTATTTTGAGATTCTTGCTCTGGTATTCCATGAATGTGTACGTTAGGCTTCTTCAGGGTGTCCCATATCTCTTGGATATTTCTCTCAAGTATCTTTTTGGCTTTAACAACCTCTTCCATTGAGCTAGTTAGTACTACCACTTTATCTTCAAGGTCTGAAATTCTGTTTTCTGCTTCGTTAGTTCTGTTGATAAGACTCTCTGTGGAGTTCTGGGCTGAAGATAACTTGTCTTTTAGCTCAGTTTTAAACTCTGCTTGAGTCTGTTTTAACTGCTCTATGCCAGTTTTTGTTTCTTGCACTGTTTTTCTCAACTCCTTCCAATGTCTGTTGTGTTCCTCTTCAAAGCGATTGATTCGATTATGTAATTCCTCCCGGATTTCCTCTTTCATAGTATTGAACATGGTAATAATCATATTTTGAAAGTCGTTATCCTGGGTCAGGCTTTCTTGGCCATTTTCCGTGGGTTTGTTCTGGTTGGAGTCTAACATTATGGGATTAATTTCTTCAGTGGGAAATTTGTTTACTTGAGTGTTGCTTCTCATGGATTTGCACTTTGACTTTGGCATTGTCATTTTAACTCTTAAGATCTTTCAATTTCACAAAACTGAATTATTTGGCCTGGGATTCTGGGGGTAGGCAGAGACAGAGCTTACGTAGGTCGCGGGTGAGGCCCGGCTGGACCTCATGCGCGTCCCGACCAGCGAAGCTGGGTGGGGAAAGGGAGGATGGGGGCGAGGGCGTGGAGCTATTTAACCCGAGGGCAGCTGGGGCGGGCCCGGGCGCAGGGGGTGGTCTTCCTCGTCCCTTGGCCCTGTGCGCGGCTCCAGCGGGATGGTGGGAGTCGGAGCCGGGTCCCTTTGGCCTGACCTGGGGTTCTGGTGGGCGGGCGCGGGCGGGGCGGGGCTTACCTAGGTCGCGGGGTGAGGCCCAGCTGGACTGTGCGCGTGCTTCCCAAGCGGCGGAGCGGGGTGGGGTAAAGGGAGTATAGAGACAGTTTTAATGTCGAATTCATTTTTCCATTTTGTTAGTGCACAACAGCTCAAAATGAAATATCAAGAAGCTCCAAGCCACAGAGTGGACAGAGAGGAGAGCAGACGAAGCAGAAGGCCCGCAAGCCCTCAGGTACAGTGTTCTGGTTCTGAGTACACCAGCAACACCGTCCACCCACCATCATGTTCCTGATTCTCATGTGCTCAACCTAGACCCAAGTTTTTGACAGCTCTGGGAAAAACACGGTCCTCTAATCTCTGGCCCTTTCGGCCTCCCCCCCCCCCCCCCCCCCCCCCCGGCCAGCTGAGACCCAAGGCTGTGCAGGGGCTCATAGGAGGGAGGGAGTGTGAGAGCCCCACCCAGACAGCCTAACAGGGCTGGTAGATGGGTCCAACACTGTCTGTTCCCTAAAACGCACTTCATGGAGAAGAGACCCCTGTGCTTGTCCCTCAACATGCTTTCTGGTCCCCTGGAGTCAGGGTGGCACTGAATCCCTCGGCCTCTCCCAAGCCTTGTCAGGTCCCCCTCACAGAATGAAGCCAGGATGTCTGGTCAGCATGGAGGAAGGGTGTGAAAGCCACTGGGGATAGCATGTGAGTGAGGTCACATGCACTCACATGGCTCCTCTGTCCCCACAGAGTCTTCCTTCAGACCATGGAAGGACTGGGAAATCAGACTCTTTCTGGAAGAATGGGAAGACCTGGAAATCAGAGCTGGCCTGTGAGGGAAGAACAACCACGAGCTTCCCATTGCCCTCTGCCACTGTCTCCGGGACATGGGCCTGAAGAAGGAGTGGAAGAGGAGCTTCTACATGCTGCTGAGCCTGCAGGACCTGCACCAGGCTTTCTGGGAGAAGAGCAAGAAGCCCAGCAGCCAAGCCTGCCTTTGTCCCTTTGGAGGGTCCCTGTGAAGGATCCTAGGGGACAGACATGAGGACAGCGGCCTCTCAGGTTAGTCTCCTCCCTGTTTCCCTGCGGTCTGTAGCGAGTCCCTCTGCTGGCCCAGCTCCACTGTGCTTAGAGCAGAATGCAATGATCAGTTACCACCACCCCTTACGCTGCCCTCCCCCGCCCGCATTTCCCCTCTCATGGGTCAAAGCCCTTGTCATTGTGCAGGTCCACATGCCCTGAATCCCTAAGAGACCTGGTTCTGGAAGTTGTCCCCAGGGCACAGACACAGGAGCCAGGCCATTTCAGGGACACAGAATCAGGGGAAATGTGTGTGAGGTGCTCATGAGGTCTGTTTCTTCTCTCTTTCAGGTGCTCACTGGGATGGGGATGCTGACCTCGAACCTCCCATGTTCATGCCTCCTCCCGTGTACCGGCCAACTCCTGCCTTCTTCCCACCTCTGGACTACCAGGCCCTGCATGGAGGCCTCTGCGTTCCCTTTGGGACTCTACAGTGGACCCCTCCCCTGTTATGATGGTGCAGCATCCCATGGCACCTGCCTGGCAGCCCTGGCATCTGAGCACCCCATGGCCAGCCCCTCAGCTGCCTCCTGCCTTGTTGCCAAGAGACCCCAGCCTCCAGCAGTCCAGGGCACCTGCCTATGATGAGCCCCGTCTTTAGTAAGGATGAGAAGAAAGTTGTGGGCTTTTTCCTGGACTATGAGAATTATGTAGTTGTATGACTTGTGGCTCATTTTTCTTCTGTATATGAGAGTAAAATGTGAAATAAATTTGGTGACTGTGACCACTTCCTTGTCTGTCTTGTCTTGGAACTGTAGATACAGAGGGGAAGGGCTGGGGAAGGGCCTGAGGTTCAGCGCCTCCTGCTGGCTTGGATCCTGCCTCTGGTCTCCATCAGACTTCCGGGTGGTGCATCTTTTTCCACGTGGACGAATTCTTCCACAGACACTGCTGAACCCTAATTCCTGCCCTTCTAGTTGAGCTAGTGTCTAAGAAAAATAAAATGATGGAAAGGAAATATGGAAGCACAGAGTCACTCCTTGCTTCTTGCTGTATCTCTCTACCCTCACTCCCAGCCTTCACTCCTGCCTCTATTCCTCAAGGGGGGAAACGGCACAATCCTTCTGTGTTAGCACAGTTTGTGTTAGGTGTTTCTGGGCCGCGGATTCCTCAGGTTACCATGGACAGTGATGAGAGCTGGGATGGAGCTCAGCTCTGGGCTTGCCACGTGGGCAGTCCTGGGTTCGATTCCCAAGCAAAAATACTCAATTTACATCTTCTGCAAGGTGATCAGCTGAGGTGTAACATACTGTAGATTTCATACTCACTTGCTACATGAATTTTCCAATCCTCGCGCTACTTAGTTCCCACATTTGGGTATCAATTGTTTTGGATATAGATGCATTCCGTGCAGTTCTGGAAAAAGCACAGAAGGATGAACCTTTGTATCACACCTAAATGAAATACTCTTCTGTTGTATGTTCCATATCTACAAGACAGAGTGATTGGCACTGTACTTCCTGTGAGGCCAATGAGAATCCTGGGAGCCAACCTTTGCTTTTGGTCATTCGGGGAGGCCCTGCAGAGAATCCTGGGTACACAGCTGTGACTGATGATACCCATTGTTTCTCCTCTTCCTGTGGGATCCATCGTTAGACTGGGGACAGTTGGTTCTGCCTTCGCTGTGCCCAGCAAGAACAGAGTTTGAAGAGCTAGTTCTCTCTCCAGGTTCCACTGTAAGGAGGATGTGCTGAGGAGTCTGGGGCAGATAGAGGATGAGTTACAGGTCCACTTGACTCCTTTATGAGCCTCATCTCTAAAAAAAACATAAAAGCAGCAAGGAGAAAGTTAAGGGTGGAGAAGCCAGGCGTGGTCCTTTGCCTGAGGAGCTCGTGTCTCTGTGCTCCCCAGCTGTCACCTACCACGTATGTATACAAGGAGCTGGAAGCATTGTGTGTACAGGGCACTGCAAAGCACCTTTGAAGGAATGGGGACAGGCTCAAGGATAAGACTGTGTCTCCAGCACTTCAAGCAAAGCCCTAAATTGTGACAAGGAACCTCAAACCTTGTGAGGCTCCAAGGGGAACAGAGACTGTGTTGGGAACCTGAAGGGGGCAGATGGACAGTTGTATTGGGAGATTTGACAGAGGCTTGTTGACCTGAAGTTTAATTCAAGTGCTTAGAAGAGGAACTTGGTCCTCCAGGGAGACACACACTGCCCTATGTTGAACACATGCACACATAAATCCACATATATGAACACAAATATTACTTATAATAATTAAATAAAAATGAATAAAACTGAAAAGGTATAAAAATTTGAAAATATTTCCTGAAAGGAAAAAGAATAACTCGCAGCTCCCCACCCAGGAGCCCCCCATCTCCCAGCGAGCACCTAAGTGGCCTCCAGCTTTGACTGGGCCCCGCCCAAGACCCCAGCCCCTCTGCGCCCTCCCTCTCCCGCGTGCTTCTGTCGCCCCACCAGGTTCCAGCTCCCAGTTGAAGAATTCTGCCATCAACATCAGACCCTCTGCCTCTCCGGCCCTCCGGGGACCTACACATGTGGACCAGGGAAGACACACTGCTACTCAGAATTCAATAGAGTCCAAAGGAAACAGAAGCAAAACTCTAAGGAACAAAGGGAACAAAGGCCATACATCTGGAGTCTGCTACAGTCATTATATCACGTGGGCGAGATTCTTCACATCCAGCCCAAAGATAAGTAAACCTTTTTTTTTCATCTTACTGATCCTTTCTAGTATCAATTGTTGTAGATCAACTTCCTCATACAGCCACCCCAAGAACATACAACTGCAGGGAGTACACCACTCACCCTCACATATCACCAAGATAGTAAATCGTAAAAGTGCACTACCATACTAATATTCACCCCCTGGTTACTTAACCTGACTTAACTGATGTACTAACAGCCTAATAGCCTCATCTAGGATATAACAATAACAATACACAAACATACCCAATCCAAGGCAAGCACTAGTAATAACTGGCAAGTGTAACAATACCAACTACATCAGTTCAGTGAAAAACACACAGAAACTGAAAGGTCCTTGTTGCAGTCCGCCTGCATGGTTGCTGATAAATGACCATTACACAACTTAAGGGAACAAGGAGTTTACTTTCTTACGACAGTCCGGTTACAGTTCATAGTCCAGCTTGACGGGAGAGCACACGCCAACACCAGGGCCGAGGGAACTGGCCACCATAACGGCTGAGAGATGGACAATCCTTACTTGCCAGACCAGCATGTCTGGCCAAGTATACAGAAGGATGCCCACTCTCTCAACCAGCTCTCTGTGATTTATCCAGGGCCTAATCCCCAGCAGCCAGACAATCTCCTTCAGGTTTGCTCTGGGATTAACTCAACCATCAACTCTCTACACCTGTGCCCTCAAACCCTCAAGAGTCAAGTTGACACCTGTGCTTAACTATGACAGTCCTAAAAAACAAAACAACAATGCCCAAGTCAAAGTGCAGATCCACGAGAAACAAAACCCAAGAAGACCAATCTCCCACTGAAAGAATTAATCCCATAATGATGGATTCCAACCAGAACAAATTCACAGAAAATAGCCATTAAAGCCAGACCCAACATAACCACTTTCAGAGTATGATCATTACCATGATTAATACTATGAAAGAGGAAATCTGAGAAGAGTTAAACAACCATATCAACCACTTTGAACAGGAACACAACAGGCACTTGGAGGAGTTGAGAAAAACAGTTCAAGAAACAAAAATAGGTATAGAGCAGTTAAAACAGTCTCGGGCAGAGTTTAAAATTGAACTAAAAGACAAGTTATCTTCAACCCAAAACTCAACAGAGAGTCTTATCAGCAGAAAATAGAATTTCAGATCTTGAAGACAAAGTGGGAGAATTAACCAGCTCAAAGGAAGAGATTGTTAAAGCCTAAAAGATACCTGAGAGGAACATTCAAGAGATATGGGACACCCTGAAGAAGCCTAACATGCTCATTCATGGAATACCAGAATCAGAATCCTAAAATACCACACCTGAGGAAATATTTCAATTCATTATAAATGAAAACTTCCCATAACTAAAGAATGAGAGGCTTATCCAAATACAAGAGGCATTTTGCACTCCAAACAGATATGACCAAAATAGAAAATAGTCAAATCACTCCATATTCAAGACAAAGAAAAGGTGCTGAGAGCTTCAAGAGAAAAAAAGCAAGTCACTTTTAAAGGTAAACCTATTAGAATAACACATGACTACTCAATGCAAACCGTAAAAGCAAGAAGAGCGTGGAGAGACATACTTCAAGTATTAAATGAGCAAAAATGCCGACCCAGACTGATATACTCAGCAAAACTACCTGTCATGATTGAGGGAGAAAGAAAAGTTTTCCAGCACAAAGATAACTTGAAGGGATACATGTCTACCAAACCAGGCCTTCAAAAAATGCTAGAAATGATACTCAATCTTGAAGAAAAGAACAAGCATATCCAGGAGGACAGAAGGGAAGTATAATACCACCAAAATATAAATATCAAACAACACGCTTACAGAATCCACTAAACATAAAAAATGTCCAGAATTAAAAATAATTTCTCCAATATAACATTAAATGTCAATGGTATTAACTCACCGATTAAGAGACACAGATTACAAACTTGGATTAAAAAGTACAATCCAACAATCTGCTGCCTTCAGGAAACTCATCTCACTACAAAAGATAGGCACATCCTAAGAATGAAAGGCTGATTCAAAATCTTGCAAGCTAATGGAACCAGGAAACAGGCAGGGGTAGCAATTATGCTTTCAGACAAAGTGGACTTCAAACCAAAGAAATTCATAAGTGACACAGATGGATACTACATCTTAGTCAAAGGTACAATTCACCAAGAAGACTTCACAATCCTGAACATATATGCACCCAATATGGGCCTCTCCACATTCATTAAGAAAACCCTACAGCGTCTAAAGCAAGAAATCAATCCCCAAACGATAATTCGTGGGGACTTCAACACAGCACTCTCAACATGGGATAGATCAACAGGTCAAAAGCTTAACAGAGACACTTTGGAACTTAATCAAACCCTGAAAGAAATGGACCTTACAGATCTCTATCGAACTTTTCATCCACACACCAAAGAATACACATTTTTCTCAGCAGCAGCACACGGAACTTTCTCCAAAATAGATCACATGTTGGTCCACAAAATGAATCTACACATATACAAAAAAGCTGAAATTCTAACTTGTGCCCTATCAGACCACCACGGCCTAAAGCTGGGCATCCACAACACAACAAACAGGAGAAAATACACTAACTCCTGGAAACTTAACAATATGATGCTGAAGTAAAATTGGATTCAGGAAGAAATTAAAAAGGAAATTCAAGATTTCCTGAGAGCGAACAATAATGAAAATACAACTTACCAAAATCTCTGGGACACAATGAAAGCTGTCCTAAGAGGTAAGTTCATAGCTCTTAATGCCTACATCAAAAAAATGGAAACATCAGAGATAAATTACTTAACAATGCAGCTTAAAGCTTTAGAGACACTGGAGCAATCCATTCCCAAAAGCAGTAAAAGAGAGGAGATTAGCAAAATAAGGGGAGAAATATCCGAAATCAAGATTAAGAAAATGTTGGAAAAAATCATCCACTCAAAAAGCTGGTTCTTTGAAAATATCAATAAGGTCCATACACCCCTAGCTAAATTAACCAAAAGCAGGAGAGTGAAAACCCAAATTAATAAAATTATAAATGAACATGGAGTTATCACTACTGTTACCCAAGAAATCCAGAGAATTATAACATCATATTTCAAAAACTTATACTCTGTGAAGTTTGACAACACAAAAGAGATGAATGAATTTCTAAGTAAACACAACTTACCTAAATTAAATCAGGAAGTTTTGAATTATTTAAATGGTTCTATAACATATGAGGAAATTGATGAAGTAATCTCAATCCACAGAATGGGAGAAAATCTTCACTAACCACATATCTGATAGAGCTCTACTGTCCAGAGTGCACAAAGAACTTAGAAAACTAAACACCAAGGAAACCAATGGCCCATTAAAAAATGGGCCCTGGAACTTAAAAGAAATTTTACCAGAGATGAAATTAAAATGTCTAACAAATGTCTTAAAAAATGCTCCACTTCCTTAGCCATCAGGGAAATGCAAATCAAAACTTCCCTGAGATATCATCTCACCCCAGTCAGGATGGTAAAAATCCACAATACAAGCAACAACAAATGCTGGAGAGGATGTGGAGAGAGGGGAACTCTCCTACATTGCTGGTGGGAATGCAGGCTCATACAACTACTCTAGCGAGCCATCTGGAGATTCTTAAAGAGATTAAACATTGAAATGCCACATAACCCTGCTATTCCACTTCTGGGAATAACCCCACATACAGCAAAAATTCACCTCGATAGCAGAAGCACGACCATGTTCATAGCAGCACTGTTTACAATAGCAAAGTCATGGAATCAACCCAAATGTCCAATTGTTGACGAGTGGATAAGGAAAAGTGGTACATCTATACAATGGAGTACTACTCAGCCATCAAAAATGATGAATTACTGGAATTTGCCAGGAAATGAATGGAACTAGAAACAATTATATTAAGTGAAGTATCTCAGACCCAGAAAATTAAGCGCCATATGTACTCCCTAATAGGTGGCTCCTGTTGGGCCCACCCAGAGATTACAGTCTGGAAGGGAGTGAGCAGGGCATGGCTTACCACATGGGACCAAAGATGGCGCTGGGAGCTGGTGTCCTAGGCGTAACCCTGATCACATTACACAGAGTCCTAATTGGCTTATAGGAGCCAACATAGATTTATGTTTAGTCTGACCTATGCAGAGTATGTGCTATACTGACCATCAAGGTAATTGGCTGGTGTTTCCTGCGCTTTGAGTCTTTGTCTATATAAGCTGATTTGTTACCACCAATAAACTGAGATTTTGCTTTGACAAACTCCCCGTCTGTTGCCGAGTCTCTGGAGGGCTGAGGCGGAGGTGCCGGCTGTCAGGTTGTTACAGCCAAGAGCTGTGTGTATGAGTGAGTGACGGAGTGTCGCCTTGACAGACTCCCTGCTGTGTCCGGAGGCCCCTGGATTTGGGCAGGGGTAAAGGGCCTGCAGAATATTTGCCTTTCTCTGCCCCAACGGCCTGGAGCCGACCCGACTGCCTGGAGCCGTGGCAGTGTGTGCCTGGGAGAATCGTCCCAGTAGCTCCTAGTAGCAAACCCACCCAGCCCACTAGAGACACTCAAAGATAAATCTCTATAATACCTACAGTAATTGCAAGGATTATAAACAGGAGGGATGGGTAGGAGGGCCACACCAGAAAGAAGGAGAGAGGGGAACATGTTACAGCAGAGAAAATAGGCCTCCATCAAGGACTTCAAGTAAGTAATGAGACACCTGGTTAAGTTCACAGACTTTTCATTCCTTACCACTGAGGGGATATGATCTCACCAGAAGGGGAGGGCATATAGTCTGGCAGATAAAACGAAACCATTTTGCAAATGGGTGATTGACCCCTCCCTCACTGTATTTTCCTACTTTCATTGCATCTACCTTTGAATGGGCTCTTATAACAAGACTCCAGTTTAACAACTTTTTGTCTCTGGCCAGGGGGTGACATACAATGCCCACCAGGATGGAGTGAAGGGCATTGCAGGAGCAGCAAAACTGCAAAAGAAAATCAACAAACCACAATCCAGTACTTCAGAGACTCTATATCGACCACGTAGAACTAGGCCAGCCTAATCTCTCCCCATCCTGAAGGTCAGGGAAATTTGCAGAAGAGGCGGCGGTAAGATTGTAAGAGCACAAGAATGGGAGGAGTAATGATATGCAAGATACTCACACAAGTTAGGGCTGAAGCAATCATAATTGGACTTTGCATGCCCCACACAATGTCCAACACACTATTGACCCCACAAAGTCTAGCATTTGCTGAAGGCACCAAGATCCTTGGAAGCAAGGGATTGACAGCCAAAGTAGTGTTCCTATGCTTAAGGGGAACACAGGAAAAGGTTCAGGGAAATCCCACTGGTTCCTTGTACGTCATCGGAGAGGAGGGCCCAGAGGAGAGCCTGGCATGCATATTAAAGGATTCTCCGGGGATGGGGGGGAGGCACTGGGGGATGGGGAGGGAGGGGTGAAGGGAGCGGGAGGAGGGGGGTTGGGGGAGGATGAGGGAGGGAGGGAACCAGTGTACTTACCAACTTTGTATGAGCGGAAATAATAAAAAATGTAAAAAAAAAAAAAAGGAAATGAATAACTCAAGTAAGTGAAGATTCATCAACTTCCCCTGTCACTGGCACTATGACAAAATCATTCCATGTCAAGGGAATCATTTCAGTGGATTCATAAAAATACTAGTTCATCTCAAACAACGTTTTCCTGAGATCAAAGGACATAACACAATCAGGGCAGGACTCAACTTCTCAGAAATCCCCCTGCCTCAGTGTTCAGAGTGCAGGTGAGGAGCTTGTGCTTGTCCTGTGCTTGATCCACGGGGGTGGAGCTGGGTTTCCAAGGGGGAAAGGCCGGGCAGACATGGCTTCCACCGCCACTGCTGGATGTGGAAAGCCCTGCCCGGGAAATCCCTTCTAAAGGCAAAGGACGTAGACGCCATCCAGGATGCTTCCCGTGGCCACCATAGAAGCTCCAGAGGGACACACAGGCTCCCTGTTACATATGTATATACACACACGCACACATACACACACACACACACACACACACACACACACACACAAAATCACAGGCACATATTCAAACACATAAATACATAATGAATAATGACAGAGAAATTGATATATGCACAATATAATTAAAATAAGAAAATAATAAATTTTTTCTTAAAAAAGCAAAGAGAAAATGTGATTTTAATTCAGAGAAGAATACGACTCGGCCCCTGTAAGTCTCCCTATGAGAACTACAGCACAGGTGAAATGATTCTGTAGATTAATGAAAGTAGAAGGTCTTTGTAAACCAGAGTAAAGACACACCACACAGCTAGGGCCGACCTTACACTCTCCATAATCCCCCTGCCTCTGCCTCCTGAGTGATGGATTAGGAGCCTGTGGTTGGCCTGCTCTGGACCCACCTGGATACCTCAGGGCCTGTCTGATGGCGTCAGGGGGAATGTGGGTGATGCGCTCATGAGTCTGTGTCTTCTCTCTCAGGTGCTCTCTGTGATGGGGCTGCTGACCTCTGACTTCCCATGTTCCTGCCACCTCCTATGTTGTCCCCACCTCCTGATTAATAGCTCCTGCATGGAGGCCTCCCTGTTCCTTTGTGGGTCTGGAGTGGGTCCCCTCCCCTGTCATGATGGTGAAATAATCTATGGCACCTGGCTGGCAGCCCTGGCATCTGAGCCCCCCCATGGGCACCTCCTCAGCTGCCTCCTGCCTTGCTGCCAGGAGACTCTTGATGCCCACAGCCGTGGGCTCCTGCTTATGATCAGCCCCATCTTCAGTAAGGACGAGAAGAAAGTTTGTTGGTTTTTTGCTGTACGATAACAATTATGCAGTTGTGTAATTTGCGGCTCTTTTTTCCTGCTGATATGAAATTAAAATATGAAACTAATTTTTGACTGTGAGCACGTCCTTGTCTGTCTTGTCTTGGAGGTGTAGATACAGAGAGGAAAGGCTGGGGAAGGGCCTGAGGTTCAGCGTCTCCTGCTGGCTTGGATCCTGCCTCTGGTCTCCATCATACTCCCAGGGGGAGCATCTTTTTCCACATGTACAATATCTACCACAGAGATTGCTGAACCCTAATTCCTTCCCTTCTAGATGAGCTTGTCTCTAAGGAAAATAAAAATAGTGGAAAGAAATAAGGAGACCTCAGAATCACTCCTTTCATCCTGCTCTCTCTCTCTCTCTCTCTCTCTCTCTCTCTCTCTCTCTCTTTCTGACTAGCTTTCACTTTCTTTGCTCACTTTCCTCCCTCTCTTCCTCAAGGGGGAACCAGCCCAATCCTTCTGTGGAAGCAGAGCTTGTGTTCAGTTTTCCTGGGCCTCTGATTCCTCAGGTTACCAGGACCAGTGATAACAGCCGTGCTTGCCATGTGGGCAGTCCTGGATTCAAATCCCTCCTAAAACAAATTCAATTTATATCTTACCAAAGGAGTTCAGCTGAGGTGTAGTATACTATAGATATCATACTCACTCAATAAATGAAATTTACAACCCTACCTTTGGTCAGTCTTTGCACGAGGGAAACAATTGTCTTTGTTATAATTGTTTTACAGGCAGGTCTAGGAAGAAACACAGAGGGGCTAAGATGTAGACCACACCTACGTATAATAGCCATTTATTATATTTTCCATATCTTTTTTATCTCTATCTCCTTATTGCTTTTTAAAATTATTTTTAATTTATTTTTTTCCACTCATACAAAATTGAAAAGTTCCCCATAGCCCTCCCTCCCTCCACTCCTCCCTGGATCCCTTTACTGCCTCCTTCCTTTTCCCCTTCCTTTCCCCCCTCCCTCCCTTTCTCCTAGTGCCGCCCCCATTCCTGGAGCATCCTTTAGTGTGCATGTCAAACTTCCCTCTGGGTCCTCCTCTCTGATGAGGTGGAAGGACGCAGTAGCATTGCCTAGAGCTCTTTTTTGTGTTCTCCTTTAGTATAGGAACACTATTGTGGCTGTTAATCCCTTGCCTCTAAGGATCTTAGAATCTGTGATCCAGGCTAGACTTTGGGGGGTAAATAACATGTTGGTCATTGTGCAGGTCTTGCAAAGACCTATTATGATTCCTTCAGCCCTAACATGTGTGGAGTATCTAGTATATCATTGCTCCTCCCCATCTTTAGACTCTTACAATCTTATCGCCCCTTCTTACACAAATTTCCTTAAGCTTTGGGATGGGAAGAGATTAGGCTGGCCTGGTTCTTGGTGATTAATGTAGGGTCTCTGATGTTCTGAATTATGATTATTCTTTTTCTTCTTCTTGTTCTTCATGTTTTGCTGTTCCTGCATTGCCCTTGGCTGCATCCTGATGGTTATTGGATATCACCTCCTAGCCAGAGATAAAAAGCTGTTAAAATAGAGGCTTGTTATAAGAGTAGATTCAAAGGTAGATGGAATAAAAGTAGTAGACCGCTGTGAGAGGGGGGCGTCAGCCTCCCATTTGCAGGATGATTACCTTCTCTCTACCAGACTCTATGCCCTCCTTTTCTGTTGAGATCAAACCCCATCAGTTGCAAGTGACCAAGAAGGAAAGTCTGTGAGCTTAACCAGATGTGTCATTACTTACTTGCATTACGTGATAGTGGCCTGTATTCTCTGCTGTAGTATGATCCCCTCTCTCCTTGTTTCGGGCAGTGTCCTCCTTCCCCTTCCCTCCTGTTTATAATCTTTGCAATTATTGTAGGCATTACAGAGATTTATCTTTGAATGTGTCACTAAGTGGGTTTGGTATTAGGATCCACCTATTAGAGAATACACATGGTGATTAATTTTCTGTGTCTGAGATACTTCACTCAATATAATTTTTTCTAGTTCCATCCATTTCCCAGTAAATTTCATTAATTCCCCCTTTTTTAAACATTTTTATTATTATTTCCGCTCATACAAACTTAATACGTAGACCAGTTTCCTCCCCCCCTTCTCCTCCCCCCGAACCCCTTGCTCCTCCTCCCTCCCTCCCCATCTCCCAGTGCCTCCCCCCCAATTCCTTTATTGTGTATGCCTAACTCTCCTCTTGGTCTTCTGTTCCGATGACGTAAAAGGACCCAGTGGCATTTCCCTGAACCCTTTCTCATGTTCCCCTTAAGCGTAGGAACACTACTGTGGCCATCAATCCCTTGCTTCCAAGGATCTTGGTGCCTTTAGCCGATGTTAGACTTTGTGAGGTCAATAGTGTGACGGACATGCTGCAGGGCATGCAAAGTCCTATTATGATTGCTTCAGCCCTATCTAGTGTGGAGACTCTTCAAATCATTGCTCCCCCCATCCTTTTGCTCTTAAATCTTACCGCCCCCTCTTCCGCAAATGTCCCTGAGCTTCAGGATGGGGAGAGATTAGGCTGGCTTAGTTCTATGTGGATGATATAGAGTCTCTGAAGTTCTGGATTGTGGTTTGTTGATTTTCTTTTGCAGTTTTGCTGCTCCTGCAATGCCCTTCACTCCATCCTGATGGGCACTGTATGTCACCCCCTGGTCAGAGACAGAAAGCTGTTAAACTGGAGTCTTGTTATAATAGCACATTCAAGGGTAGATGTAATAAAAGCAGGAAACCTCGGTGAGGGAGGGATCAGTCACCCATTTGCAAAATGATCTCTTTTTATCTGCCAGACTATATGCCCTCCCCTTCTGGTGAGATCATACCCCCTTAGTTGTACATGATCAGGAACGAACGTCTGTGAACTTAACCAGGTGTCACATTACTTACTTGCATTCCTTGGAGGTCGATTTTCTCTGCTGTAACATGATCCCCTCTCTCCTTGTGTCTGGTATGGCCCTCCAACCCCATTCCCCCTGTTTACAATCCTTGCAATTACCGTATTACATAGGTTTACCCTTGAGTATCTCAATGTGGGCTGGGTGAGTTTGGTATTAGGAGCCACCTATTAGGGAGTACATACGGCGCTTAACTTTCTGGGATTGGGATACTTCACTTAATATAATTGTTTCAAATGACATCCATTTCCCAGCAAATTCCAGTAATTCATCATTTTTGATGGCTGAGTAGTACTCCATTGTATAGATGTACCACAGTTTCCTTATCCACTCGTCAACTATTGGACATTTAGGTTGATTCTATGACTTTGCTATTGTAAACAGTGCTGCTATGAACATAGTCGTGCTTGTGCTATCGAGGCAAACCTCTGCTGCATGGGGGGTTATTCCCAAAAGTGGAATAGCAGGGTCATATGGCATTTCAATCTTTAATTTCTTTAAGAATCTCCAGACGGCTCGCCAGAGTGGCTGTATGAGCCTGCATTCCCACCAGCAATGTAGCAGAGTTCCCCTCTCTCCACATCCTCTCCAGCACTTGTTGTTGTTTGTATTGTGGATTTTTGCCATCCTGACCGGAGTAAAATGATATCTCAGGGAGGTTTTGATTTGCATTTCCCTGATGGCTAAAGAAGTGGAGCATTTTTTAAGACATTTGTTAGACATTTTAATTTCATCTCTGGTAAAATTTCTTTTAAGTTCCAGGGCCCATTTTTTAAATGGGCCATTGGTTTCCTTGGTGTTTAGTTTTCTAAGTTCTTTGTGCACTCTGGATAATAGCGCTCTATCAGATATGTGGTTAGTGAAGATTTTCTCCCATTCTGTGGGTTGCCTTTGAGCTCGTGTGACAATCTCTTTATCTGAACAGAAGCTCTTTAATTTCACAAGATCCCAACCCTTGAGAGTTGGTAGCAGTGACTGTGCCATTGGATGTCTGTTTAGGAAATGTCCTAGTCCAATCAGCTCAAGGAAGTTCCCTACCCTTTCACCTATGGTTTTTATAGTCTCTGGCCTTACATCAAGGTCCTTGATCCATTTGGAATTAATTCCTGAATGTGGTGACAAGTATGGGTCCAGTTTTAATCTTCTGCATGTGGATATCCAGTTTTGCCAGCACCATTTGTTGAAGATACTGTTCTTTTTCCATTGGCTTTTTGGGCCCCTTTCTCAAATATCTAATGGCTCTAGATGTGTGGACTTATATCTGGGTCTTCAACCCTTATCCATTGATCTGTGTGTCTATTTTGGAGCCAGTACTAGCTGTTTTTATAACTATGGATTTGTAGTACAGATTAAGGTTTGGTATGGTGATACCTCCAGCGGTGTTTTTGTTACTCAGGATTGTTTTTGCTATCCTGGGTCTTTTGTGCCTCCATATGAATTTTGAGATTGTTTGGTCAACTTCTTTAAAGAAATGCTTTGGGATTTTTATTGGTATAGCATTGAATCAGTATATTGCCTTTGGTCAGATAGTCATTTTTATGATTTTGATTCTGCCAATCCAGGAACATGGGATGTCTTTCCACCTTCTAGTGTCTTCTGTAATTTCTTTCTGTAGGCTTTTAAAGTTTTCATTGTAAGGGTCATTTTACTTCTTTGGTTAGGTTTATACCAAGGTATTTGTTTTTTTAGGGGCTATAGTAAATGGGATTGTTTCTCTCAAGGCTTTTTCACTCCTTTCATTCTGGGCATATAGGAAGGCCACTGATTTTTGTACATTTATTTTATATCCTGCCACCCTGATGAACTTCAGTATTAGTTCCAGGAGTTTCCTGGTGGAGTTTTTGGGATCACTCAGGTATAAGATCATGTCATCTGCATATAGAGGTTGCTTGACTTCTTCCTTGACAATTTGATTCCCTTTTATCCCCCTTTCTTGTCTTATGGCCTCAACTAAGACTTAATGTACAATATCGAATAGAAATGGTGAGAGTGGACAGCCTTGCCTAGTTCCTGATCGAAGCAGGAATGCTTCGAGTTTTTTCCCATTGAGTATAATCCTTTCTGTTGGCTTGTTGTAGACAGCTTTTATTGTATTGATAAAGGTTCCTTTTATTCCAACCGTCTCTAGGGTTTTGATCATAAAGGGCTGTTGGATCTTGTCTAAAGCTTTTTCTGCATCTATTGAGACAATCATGTGGTCTTGGACTTTGGACTGGTTTATATGGTGAATTACATTTATTGATTTGCATATGTTGAACCAACCTTGTGTGCCTGGGAAAAAGCCTACTTGATCCCCGTGAATGATCTTTTTGATATGTTTTTGAATCTGATTTTCTAAGACTTTGTTGAGAATCTTTGCATCTGTGTTCATCAGAGATTTTGGCGTATAGTTTTCTTTTTTAAATGTATCTTTATTAGGTTTTGAGATTAAGACAATATTAGCTTCATAGAAAGAATTTGGTAGTGTTTCTTCCTTTGCTATTTGATGGAACAGTTTAAGGAGTACTGGTGTTATTAGCTCCTTAAATGTCTGGTAGAACTCTGTGCTGAATCCTTCTGGTCTAGTACATTTTGAAGGGAAGATTTGAGATTACTTCATCGATTTCCTCATATGTTATAGGACCATTTAAATAATTCAAAACTTCCTGATTCAATTTAGATAAGCTATGCTTACTTAGGAATTCATCCATTTCTTTTGTGTTGTCAAATTTTACAGAGTATAAGTTTTTGAAATATGATGTTATAATTCTCTGAATTTCTTGGGTATCAGTAGTGATAACTCCATTTTCATTTCCAATTTTGTTAATTTGGGTTTTCTCTCTCTTGCTTTTGGTTAATTTAGCTAGGGGTGTATGGACCTTATTGATTTTTTCAAAGAACCAGCTTTTTGACTGGTTGATTCTCTGTATCATTTTTCTTACCTCAGTTTCGGATATTTCTCCACTGATTTTTCTGATTTCCTCTCTTCTACTGCTTTTGGGATCTGATTGCTCTTGTGTCTCTAAAGCTTTATCCTGCATTGTTACATTGTTTATTGGTGATTTTTCTATTTTTTTTAATGCAGGCATTGAGAGCTATGAACTTCCCTCTTAGGACAGCTTTCATTGTGTCCCAAAGATTTTGATGAGATGTATTTTGATTATCGTTCACTTCCAGGAAATCCTGACTTTCTTCTGTAATTTCTTCCTGCATCCAATTCTCACTTAGCATCATAGTGTTTAGGTTCCAGGAGTTCGTGTATTTTCTGTTGTTTGTTGTGTTGCAGATGTCAAGCTTTAGACATTTGTGATCTGATAGTGTACAAGCTAGAATTCCAACATTCCTGTATATGTGGATATTTGTTTTGTGGCCCAATAGTGATCTATTTTGGAGAAAGATCCGTGTGCTGCTGAGAAAGATGTTTATTCTCTGGTGCATGGATGAAAACTTCGATAGAGATCTGTGAGGTCCATCTCAGTAAGAGTTTGATTAAGTTCCAATGTATCTCTGTTAAGTTTTTGACCTGTTGATCTATCCCATGTTGAGAGGGCGGTGTTGAAATCCCCAGGAATTATCATTTGGGGGTTGATTTCTCACTTTAGATGCTATAGGTTTTGCTTAATGAATGTGGAAGAGCTCATATTAGCTGCATATATATGTTCAGTATTGTAAGGTCTTCCTCCTGAATTGTACCTATGACTAAAATGTAGTATCTGTCTGTGTCTTTTATGATTTTTTTAGTTTAAAGTCCACTTTGTCTGATAGTACAATAGGTACCCCTGCCTGTTTCCTAGGTCCATTACCTTGCAGAATTTTTTTTTTTTTTATTAAAAATTTAATTATACATTTTAAAATTTTTTACCAGTTCCCTCCCTCCCCCCTCCCCTTCCCCCAGTGTCTCCCCCCCAATTCCCAGAGAGTCCTTTATTGTGTGCGCCTAACTCTCCACTGGGTCCTCCTCTCCGATGACATATAAGGACCCAGTGGCATTTCCATAAGCCCTTTCTCTTGTTCCCCTTAATCATAAGATTACTACTATGGCTGTCAATCCCTTGCCTCCAGGGGTCTCGGTGCCCTTAACAGATGCTAGACTTTATGAGGGCAACAGTGTGCTGGACATTGCTCAGGGCATGCAAAGTTCCATTATGATTGCTTTGGCCCCAACTATTGTTGAGAATCTTGCAAATCGTTGCTCCTCCCATCCTTTTGCTCTTACAATCTTACCGCCCCCTCTTCCGCAAATGTCCCTGAGCTCCAGGATGGGGAGAGATTAGGCTGTCCTAGTTCTATGTGATTGATATAGAGTCTCTGAAGTTCTGGATTGTGGTTTGTTGATTTTCTTTTGCAGTTTTTCTGCTCCACCTTGCAGAATTTTTGAACAGCCTTTTATTTTTAGGATGTGCCTATCCTTTGTGGTGAGATGAGTTTCCTGAAGTCAGCAGATTGATTTGTTGTGATTTTGAATCCATGTTTGTAATCTTTGTCTCTTCATTGGTGACTTAATTCCATTGACAGTTAATGTTATAATGGAGAAATTTCTTTTAATTCTGGACACTTTTTATGTTTAGTGGCTTTTGTAAGTGTGTAATTTGTCTATTAGGTTTTTGTAGAATTATACTTCCTTTCTGTCCTCCTGGATGTGCTTGTTCTTATCTTCAAGCTTGAGTGTCTTTTCTAGCAATTTTTGAAGGCTTGGTTTGGTAGACATGTAAGCCTTCAAGTTGTCTTTGTGCTGGAAAACTTTTCTTTTCCCTTCAATCATGACAGATAGTTTTGTGGGGTATATCAGACAGGGTTGACATTTTTGGTCATTCAATACTTGAAGTATGTCTCTCCAAGCTCTTCTTGCTGTTACTGTTTCCATTGAGAAGTCATTTGTTATTTTAATAGGTTTACCTTTAAAGGTGATTTTTTCCCCTTGAATCTTTCAGCACCATTTCTTTGCCTTGAATGTATAATGTTTTAAGTATTATTTGCCATGGTGAGTTTCTATTTTGGTCATATCTCTTTGGGATGTGGAATGCCTCTTGCATGTGAATGGGCCTCTCTTTTCTAACATGAGGAATGTTTTCCTTGATGATACTTTGAAAAATTTCCTCAGGTGTGGTATTTTGGGATTCTTGCTCTGGTATTCCATGAATGTGCATGTTAGGCTTCTTCAGAGTGTCCCATAACTCTTGAATATTTCTCTCAAGTATCTTTTTGGCTTTAACAACCTCTTTCTTTGAGCTGCTTAATACTCCCACTTTGTCATCAAGATCTGAAATTCTATTTTCTGCTTTGTTTGTTCTGCTGGTATGACTCTCTGTTGAGTTCTGGGTTGAGGATAACTTGCCTTTTAGTTCAATTTTAAACTCTGGTTGAGTCTGTTTTAACTGCTCTCTGCCTATTATTTTTGTTTCTTGAACTGTTTTTCTCAACTCCTCCAAGTGGCTGTTGTGTTCCTCCTCAAAGTGGTTGATGCAGTTATTTGACTCCTGCAGGATTTCCTCTTTCACAGTATTGATCATGGTAATGATCATGCTTTGAAAGTTGTTATCTTGGGTCAGGCTTTCTTGGCCTTTTCCGTGGATTTGTTGTGGTTGGAGTCTATCATTATGTGGTTAATTCTTTTGGTGGGAGATTTGATTTCTTGGGTTTTATTTCTCATGGATTTGCAATTTGACTTGGGCATTGTCATTTTATCTCTTCAGACCTTCTTTCAATTTCTGCATTTTTGACTGAGCTGAATTAGTTGGTATCACTACTCTCGGGCAGTTATTACTAGTGTTCACCTTGGTGTTGGTTACGCTTGTTGTTATTATTTCCTAGATTAGGCTATTAGACAGTTAGTACAGAGGGTGGACAGGGGATGAATATTACTATGGTAGTGTACTTTTATGATGTGGTGCCTTGGTGATATGTGAGGGTGAGTGGTATAGTCCCTAAAATTGTATATGTTTTGGGGGTGGCTATATACAAAAGTTACTCTACAGTAACTAATAATTGAAAGAAACAGGATGGCAAAAAGGGAGTTTACTTATCTTTGGGCTGGATGTGAAGAAGCTCTCCCATGTGACAGGAAGAATTTAGAGGATTTCAGATGTGTGGCTTTTGTCCCCTAGAGCTTTGCTTGGGTGTTCTTTGGACTCTGTTGAATTCTGATGAACAGTGTGTCCTCCCTGGACTGGGATGCAGTGTGTCCTCACTGGGTTGTGCATGTCCCACGCAGGTGGCTAAAGGGCAAAGGTGCTGGCAGTGGGCGCAATTAACCTGGGGACCTCAGGTGTGGCCCCAGGGTTCTCCCCTGCCTGGAGCACCGCCTGCTCTGACTAGTTGGTGGGGAAAGCTGGGACGAATGGATTACCTGGGGCTTGGGGGTGAGCAGGGGTTTCTTACATGGGGTGCAGTGTGTCCTCACTGGTCTGTGCACGTCAGGGGAGGCTGGCAGGGAAACGGCAGAGGTGCTGGCCACCAGCTCAATTAATCTGCGAATCTGGGGTGGAGCCCAGGGGTCCTCCCCCGTCTGAAGCAGTGCGTGCTCTGACTTGCTGGTGGGGGGAGCTGTGACGAGTGGCTTACGTGGAACTTGGGGGCCAGCTGGGACACTGTACCTGGGGTGCAGTGTATCCTCACTGGATTACACGTGTCCTGAGCAGGAAAAGGGTATATCTTCCATGTGTGTAAGTCAATGTGACTGACACTGTACTTCCTGTGAGGCCAATGAGAATCCTGGGAGCCAACCTTTGCTTTTGTTTATCCAGCGGGGCCCTGCATAGAATCTTGGGGTACAGACCTGTGAGTGATGATATCCAGGTGTCTCTTCTCTCACCTTGGATCCATTTTTACACTAGGAACATTTGGTTCAGCCTTGTCTGTGTCCAACAAGAGCAGAAAATGAAGAGCTAGTTCTCAGTCTCCAGATTCCACTGTAAGGAGGATGTGCCATGGTGTGCTGAAGAGTCTGGGGCAGATGGAGGATGAGTTGAGGTCCACTTGACTACTGTATGACCCTCATTTTTGAAGAAAAAGTAACAGCTGGAAGGAGAAAGTTAAATGTGGAGAAGCCATGTGTGGTCAATCGCCTCAGGTGCTCATGTCTCTGTGCTCATGAGCTGTCACCTGGCACTTATGTCCACAAGCAGGTGCAAGCATTGTGTCTCACAGTGCATTGAAAAACTCATTTTAAGGGATGGGGACCTGGCTTAGAGGTTAAGACTCTGTTTCAAGATCTTCAAGAAAAGCCCTAAATTGTAGGATGGAACCAGATAGCTTATGAGGTTCCAAGGGGAACAGAGACTGTGTTGGGAACGTGAAGAGGGGAAAATGGAGAGAAGGGTTGGCAAATTATTTGACTGACTTTTGTTTGCCTGAATTTAAATTCTAGTGCTTGTAGGAGAAACTTTACAATCAGTGCTGTCTTGACAGTGTTGTATGGCTACTTTATGGTGCTCTGTTTCATGGTTATGATGAAAAAGAACAAGAAATCAGGCAAAAAGAATTAAAACCTGTGAAGTTTGAAACAAAATTTGGGTGCAAGAAAACACAGAAGGAAGACAACAACATATCAGCTAATGTTTAGAAGATAAGCTCCATTGGTGAACCAAATCTCCTTTTCATTTGGGTAATGGAAGAGGACCTATCCTGAGGGGAAACCCCTCAGTGAAGGCTTCTACACAAAAGAGTGCAAAATCTTGGGCTGAAGTGGTGGCTCAGGGGTTAAGCCTCCGCCTTGCAGGTGGAAGGTCCTGAGTACGGATCCCAGATCCCACGTATAGATGCCAGGCAGAAGCGGGGGTGGCCTGCACTTTTGGTCCTGGTAGGGCGGAGCCTGTGAATCCTGGGGCAGAAGGAGGTAGAGGCGTCCATGGTGGTTTGCGGGTTCGTCCGTGGTTCTACACATACACAGACACACACACACACACACACAGACACACGCGCATGCACAAACACACACATATGCACACAGTTGAATAAATAAAAATAATAATAATAATAAAAAATTAAGAATGCAAAATCTTTTGTAAGGGAAGAGCTGAAGGTTAGAGTCCCAAGAGATTTATCTGCTCCTCCAATGCAAAGGCACTAGAGACATTTTCTCTATGGTCAGCACAGAGAAACTGAAGCAGCTGCGTGGCAAGGATCCCTGTCTGCAAACCGAGGCTATAGCTGAACTTGGCAATGTTGTTCACAACATACTGGTTTTAGAGGGATCAGAAATTCAGGAGGGATGAGGCTGTGGTTGCCTTCTCCAAGGTTTCAGAAAACAGTAAATGCCTGAAGTTCAGAGGCCCAAGAAGAGCTTTTGTAGTGCACTGTTAAGTCTGGTTTTCCATTGAGAAGTGAATATGTTGGAGATGCCAAAGCCAACGTGACATCTGCCAAGCAGAGCTGTCCCCTATGGGGGAAGCCAGTCCAAGGGAGTGATGTGTTCTCTGGGCAGCTGAGCTGGACTAGTGGACCAGAAGCCCCTGAGAACTGAAACGGGTGCTCATCTGCTGGACCTGGAGCTGCAGGATTGCAAAGTGTGTCCTGCTGGTTGTCCTTGTTCTCATATGAGAAGGAAGTATGAAGAGAGGATTCAGGGGTTAAGACTCTGCATGAGGTCAACTTAGGATTAAGAAAGTGACAGACATCATGGTCATTGTGAAATATTCAATTCTCCACTTGTGGGAAGTCTTCATTTTTGGGATACCATTCATTTTGAGAAAATTATTGCTTTACCTTTAGTTTTTGCAAACTATAGAAAGGGTCCTAGATGTTTTCTGTTTTCATGAAGCCACATATTTACATATTCCCTAGACTTGAGACAGAATAGTCTCATTCCTGCAGTGGAAGGTGGGACCTGTGGTCACATGTCTGTCATCCCAACACTTCGAGGCAGAGGCAGGAAGATGCTGCGCACCAGGCACAGCTGTGGTTTCAAGCAGAGGTTGGGCCAAAGGCTCAATAGGTGAAGCAGTATGATTGACAGGAGAGGACACACTGCTTGCTTCTTGTAATAGTTACTCTTAAGTATTGATGTGAGTGACACCAAAATTAAAGGATTTAAGAGAGAAAGGGAGGTTTATTCAACTTCCTGTTCCAGAGGGGAGATTCAGTATTTCATGGAGGAGGTGGCATGGCTGACTGGCTGAAGCTGGAGACAGCCTAGGTCACACACAACTGAGAGCATGAGAGCTTCCAGACCGCCTGCTGCAAAGACAGACTCCTCCTGGAGGTAGGGTGGGAGTAATCCACCTCAAGGCCTACCCCTCTGGACCCCTTCCTGCAGCAAGGATCCACCTCTCAAAGGTGCCTTCCTAAACACATGACACTGTGGGGGACACAATACAAAGTATGACACTTCTTCCCCTCTTTTCCTCGTATCATGATGGGCTACTACTGAACTATGATGTTGTACAAGGGAAACACGCAGAATGAGACATAAATGAAAGAGCCGTGGCTAGCCTCCAGCCCTCTCCTGCCAGATTTCTTCTTTCCCCTCTTCCTCTTTCTGGACCAGTGTCTGACACATGTTTTTCTTTCCTAGTTGACAAACACATATCTAAAGAAAACAAAAAGTGATTGTTTTCTTCCTATCTGTCACATGGCAATAAATTTTTGCACATGGAAAAAAAATTCAAAAAACTACTGTCCTTAGTAGTTGTAGTGTGAACCTGTAATGCTTGAATTTGTGTGGTTTATGCAAGAGATGTAGTTCAAGGATGTCTTTAAATAGCAATGTACAAAGGCAGTTGAATCATGGAAGAGCCCGTCTCAAACAAACCCATCCTTCCTGAGAAAAGCTTTCTCTGAGTACTTGTGATGAAAGGCTCAGAATACTGAGGTGTCTGTCCTGCACCCCAAAGGAAGCAGTGATGTCAGCCTTCGCCTGTACATCTCAGCATATCAGCTGAACCACGCTTGGAAAAGGAAGAGTGTTACGTTGTGAGTGAGCATACACAGACAAGTAAAAGGATTTTGTGTGTGTGTGTGTGTGTGTGTGTGTGTGTGTGTGTGTGTGTATGCGCAAATGGGATTCCAGCTCAGAGTGAGCTGAGGTAGAAGGAGAATGATGTCAACACCAACTTCTGACTTTATCTGTGACTTTAGAAGGAATGAATGATAGCAGATGGAAAAGCCACGTACTATGAACCCTCATTTCATTACTGAGGTGTTTTTTTGTTTTGTTTTGTTTTGTTTTGTTTTGTTTGACATGAGATCTGGAGATTGGAAATCAGGCCCTTTTGCTTCCAAGCTATGAGCTTTAATCGCTGATCGATCTCCACACCTGCCTCCATCCATTGGACATCAACCCCCAGCGATTCTGGTCAATATCTCTTGACAACTCACATCCTCAACTAAGGTGACTCCAAATTAGTTTTGTTTTCTCTGTGTGGATCAACAACGTGGTGCAGTTTGACATCTGTCATTCTTTTCTCCAGCTAATGTAGAGTCACTGTGGACTGATGATCAGCACTGAACTTACTTCCTTCTCCCTGTCCCCAGAGCTCCTTGGGACCCATGACTGTGAAGAGGGGTGCGGAGTCGGAAGGAGGATCACCAAAAGGAGGAAATAGACCCTCCCTGAGAATGTGGGTGAGAGCCACTAGGTTCACATGTTGGACTGAGGCACAAGAATCCTCCAGAGACAGGGCCCTGTCCTGCAGTCATGTGAGGCAGGGAGGAGACCATGCTGAGCCCCTCTTGTCAAAATGGCTGTGGTCTTGATCTTCACTGTGAGCTCCTCTCTCACCCCTAAATCCAGACAACATCCTTCATAGAAACACCCTGAATATTTCCTTCCCCACAGGAAATTCTTCATGGTCAGAATAGTGAGCAGAAACTTCAGAAACTTCTATTCCTTCGATCTTCTTAGAAATTATATTGCTTGACAATTGAGTTCAGAAGACACAAAATCAATGTGAAGTCATTGAAAAGACCTCTGAGGACTGAAGATGGGGCTCAGCTGCCACAGTGATCCTGCAAGATGGGAGGGGCCTTTGATCAGTCATTACCACAAAGAACCCAGGGGGTGGTGACACACGCCTTTCTCCCCAACATTGCACAGCTAGAGCATCAGAAGTTTATCCTTGGCTACTTGAGACTTGGCCTCAAACAAACAAACAAACAAACAAACAAACAAACAAACAAACAAAAAAGCAAACAAACAAACGAACCCAATGAGAAACTGAAAGAAAGATGAGTAGAAACCAGGACATTTCACGATCCATTTCTCTCCTTTCTTTCTCTTTTTATTCCTGTGGTCATCTGACAGGTCTATCCTAAGAACAAAGCCTTAGCAAGAAGTTGTGATTGTGTCTTGTCACTGGCTGTGGTTATATATGCTGTGATCCCAGCTCTTGAAAGGTAGAGGCAGGAGTTCTATGTCACACTTGACTGAGTGACAACATTGAAGGCAGTTCAGGCTGTGCAAAGCCCTGACTCAGACTAAAATCAGACCTTCCAGGACATTTGGAAGTGGCGAGTCTTACGAGCCTCATGGTAGCTGAGAATCTTCAGCCTCTGCAGTCTGCCTCCTCCACAGGAAATGTTGGCTTGATGTTCCCACGGGGGCATGGACCCCACTGCAGATGGCTAGGAGGTGTCTCTACTGCGTGTGTGTTCCAGAAGTTAGTGCCGGGCAGGGCTGAGCTGGTAGAGTCCTGGCGGCCACGCACAGCGCCCCACCGCAGCCCCACAGCGCTACTTGCACCAGGCTTGGGACACGAGGTGCAACCCCAGGGTTCGGAGGTTCAGGCAGAGCATGTCAGGGCCCAGGTCATCCTGGTTCATACTGGTTTTCAGGTCAGCTTGCTGGGTAAGACCCTCTCACAAAAACAACAACAGTAAAACCTAAAGGTAAAACCAAAAAGTGGGGGTATTGAAAATGTCACTTAAGGAAGAAAAGTTAGGAGCTGGCGATGAGCTCTTCAGAGCCCGGGAAGCTGGAGCACAGGACTGTCAGCGCCCCGAGCGAATGCTGAACCTGCCCTCAGCGCGCACCTCCATTTCAGGGGACCTCGGCCAGGGCTCCCGGAGAGGAACAAGTGTCCCCTGCGTGCCTGTGCCATCCTGCAGGTTGTGTGGGAATGTTCTGTGCACAGTGGGTGACTATGGATTCCACACCTGTGACCTAGTTTATAGAAAGGAGGAGACAAGCGCTCAAAGGTACAAACAGTAAGAAGTGACCAGCCGCGGCTGTATGGTGGACACCCAGGATTCCAGCTCTGGGGAGTCTGGGGCAAGTGAGATTGAGGTCTGCCGGAACCAGCCAGTACAATTTGAAGGGTACTTGAAAGGGGGAATGAGGATTGAGAAAAAAAGAGAGAGGAGATAGATACGGGAGGTCCAATAGTGCATACTGTGCGCCGAGTTTATTGCACATCGCCTTTTTATCCTACTTGCTAGCAGGGGAAAAAATGCAGTAGAAAAATTCAGTTGTGCAAACCAGCTTGTTCATTTCCTTCCTTATCTACAGAATTTAAGGAACAGCCACAACACTTTTTTGAGAAGCAAACACTTAATGAGCAAAACACCTTCTTGGCAGAATGTTCACTTCATTCCAGGCTAACAAACAAGATTGCACTGTTGACCTCACCACTCAGGGCTCAAAAGTCTTCAAGATGGAGTTGCTCAGGCTCCCACAAGTCCCCCTTTTTCATATTTTATTATGAATTTGACAGCCAACAACTGCGTCCGTCTTAGGTCACACTTTTTACAAGGTACATCTTGCCCGTCTTCGAAGCAACAAATAGAATTCATTCGTCTTCTATCTTAAGTTGATCGTCAATGACTACCAGTCATCGCCATCGGGAATGTTTTAAGATTGAGCCCATGAATCTCTCCTCCCATACTCCATAATGCCCGGATAATACCCTTAATGAGCAGAAGCAAAATGCACAAAATTAGTAGAGCAACGGCTCCTATGTCATGAACGCTCCACATCAAGGAAGTAATAGTGGTCCAAGAAGGCCATGCCCTTTGAAATTGTTCTAAAATATCCTGAGCAGTTTTTGCTGCATCAAAATCTAATTTAGCCCATTTTATATCGGCAATCTCTTTATGTAATTTTACCAAATCCAAGGATTCATTAGCTTTATGCAAAATACCTTATAGATGAGCTTTTTATCTCATCCCAACTTATAGCAGAATCATCATACACTTTAGAAGTGATACAAATCCAAGCATAATTAGCATGACATTTTAAATGAGACCACATTTCAATCCCCAAACAGAATTACAGTTTCATACAAAGTACTCAATTTATGTTCTATTTTCTCATCAATATCTTCTTGAGTTCTCGGGGTGATAGAAACATTCTGAGTTAATTGATTGACAAACTGTGCAGTATGTGCAGATTGAGAGCAGAGGTAGCAGTGGCAATAAGAGTAATCAAAGCCATTACCCTGGTTATAATGAGCCCCGCCATTCTTTGAGACCTACTCAAACTTTTTTTGATTTTTATTAAAACTTGTAAACCTTTATCATCATGCCAAGGCTCAGTAACATTGACAGGCAACATTATAAAAGGGGCTTGCTAAACTATCAATACTTTTGTTCCATTAGAAACAGAAGAAACACAATTAGTCAGACAACGGGTATTACAGGTAACATTAAAAGTGCAATTACTTGTAACAATGTCAATATCTCCCACCACTAAAGCATGAGGAGGTAAACACAGGCTGAAATAGTTCCTAGTAGTGGGTGTTTTGGCGGGACTGGGGGGGGTAGAATTTATATCTGAGCTCTGTCCTCTTTTTGTTCTTTCCCTTTAATCTGTCCCATTGTGGCGGCTGCCTCCTACAGTCCAGTTTGTGAAAGACTCTCAGAGTCAGTCCGAACAGGCGTCAGGAATCCATCCTAGAAGGAAACATTTTGTGTGCAGGCACTGACCAACCAGGAAGGCCTGATACTTAAGGCTAGAAGTTTGAAGAATGGAGCAGCACAATCACAGTCAAGAGGAGATGCCTGGGGGTCATGGGTTGTTGTGACTCTTGGACTAGTCTGGTCCCTTCAGACCAGGATCTGGCTCCTCCAGTTGTTCTACATGGATGCCAACTCCTTTTCTCCTGCAGGCTGAGAGCTATGATCTTGTCAGGGAGACTGTCCATGATTTCCCACTGGGCCCAATAAACGCTTGGGAATCCACAGGGGTGAACCTGTTGATGGAGAAACACAAAAATACCCATGACTCCAGCAGAGCCCTGGGTCAAAGGCATTCTGTCACTGTAAAGTCATCTTTGACTGTATTTTTTTTAAACCCAAAGTGTATAAAATGGAGGAAAGAATTAAATGGAGTGTATCTGAGGAAATCTTCTCTTCCTCTTTAATATTTAAATACAGTTTAATTATGTCATTAGTACATTTAACCACAGATTTTTGTTTGGGGGGATTATAAGAATGTTTGTTATGAGAAATATATTATTTATGTATATATTATATATATTATATTGTATTATATATTATATTATTATTATATTATATATTATATTATTATTTATGAGATGTGTAAATTGATTCATTATCTGTCTTTAATATCTATTTAAAAGCCTAAAAATACAAAGATGAACAATCCATGTGGATTCAATTGTGGAACACCAGACACAGTATACCTTGAATGAGGAAAAATATTAACAGGTCCTGGAAAATGTGATGACCAAATGTATGATATGTATTGTTTATATTTAGTATAACCGTGTTTGGTAAAAAGTTATAATCTATTACTTTTTACATTGACCACAATGACCAGAAATGAATATTAATTACATTTTCATTATACTATATAAGACCAATTAAAATAACATAATAAATCATTGGGTGTGGTGATGTACATTTGTAACTTTAATATTTAGGAAGCAAAGGCAGGAGAAGGCCAGCTAGGAGTCTACACAGGTAATTTAAAGTCAGTTTGGAATGTATAGTTAAATCCTTGCCTTAAAAAGATAAAATGGTAATTAAAATAAACTAACACTATTTAGTTTATTTTCTTTAGCATTATAAAAGACTCCTAAAAAACTGTAATTCATAATATAATTTTGAAAGCTCCATATGATTACATTATGGAACTGTAAACTATCATTTGTAAACAGTCTTAACATGAAACAATAAAAGCTAATGATTTAGCCATATTATTAACATTAATTATAATCAAATACTATTAATTATAATTGAGCATCCTCAATACTACTAGTTATAGTTATCAGTAACTATTAATTATTGATTAAAATTAAAAATTACTAATATTATTGATTATAATTAAGCAGAATTAATATTATTACTAATTAATAATGAAGCCCTCATTTGGAACTAATTTTAAGTATCAGCGCTCAAATGTTAACTAGAGACAAGAAAAGGTACCAAATTTTAGTTTTTAAATTAAAAGTGACATAATGTTATTAAGGTTGTAGCTCTCTCATTAATTTGAGCATTCGGTAGATCTAATTTATCTTAGAAGGAATAATTTTTATTAGAATATATATATACATATTAGTATTATATAGGATATGTTCTCTAAACCTTTTTTAGAGCTGTAACGAGTCCTGTATAGTGTAGAGCCAGTTGAAGATCAAAATGAATTTTGTAAGGACCCTTTATTACAAACTTTTGACATAAGGTGGCATAACCATAATTTTTTATAGTCAGTATCAATAACTTTTGAATAAATAATTAAACCTCTTAGGATTGTGTTACTTCTCTCTAAAATCAGTCTCAAACATCATGCTAGTAGGGGGTCCCAAACCTCAGTGGGAATCCCGACAACAGCTTATTTAGATATTAACAAGATTTAGAAGGCAAGCCCTGTACTACCAGGAGTGGTCCTGGTGAGATTTGATATGAATCTCAGGCCTCTTGAGGGATTACAGATAGAGGGATTTTAACATGCTTTAGTTTAAAAGTCATAATTATAACATAACTTTTTGAGTAATCATAAATTTTATCTTAAAAAAATAAAGAGTTGGGCTTGTTTAGGCATTTGCGTAGACAATATACATTCGTATATAGTCATTTATAAATGTATACTTTGAAATCTAAGACATTGTAGCTCTCAATTTACTTATCTACTTTAGCACTAAGCAACCATAAAATTCGTATCTTTAAAATATATGAACTTTGCAATATAAACACAAAACAAAACTTTTAAGATAAACAACATTCAATCTCATTTTGAAATGAAAATGTTAAATAAACTTACAAAATTTTTATTTGAATAATGATAATACTCTAAATATTTTAGAGCCAAATGCATAGATAAATTATAACATGAGTTAGTAAAAGTTTTTTAAATTTTGTAGAGACCAGGACATTATCAAATATGGAATAAACAAGCAGCACATGGTCACAGGAGAATACTTGCATGTCTGTCTAGATAAGCAATTTTTTTCTGGCCATAAAAAATCTAGATAGGGGGCTGGAGAGGTGGCTCAGGGGTTAAGCCTCCGCCTTGCAGGTGGAAGGTCCTGAGTTCGGATCCCAGATCCCATGTATAGACACCAGGCAGAAGCAGGGGCGGCCTGCGCTTCTGGTCCTGGTAGGGCGGAGCCTGTGAATCCCGGGGCAGAAGGAGGTGGAGGCGTCCATGGTGGTTCGTGAGTTCGTCCGTGGTTCTACACATACACAAACACACACACACACAGAAACACACACACGTGCGCACACATGCGCACAGTTGAATAAATAATAATAATAATAAAAAATTTTTTAAAAATCTAGATAATATTATATCTTACTACAAGAGAATAAAGAAATTTTAATGAATTTTTAAGAAGACATTTGTATTTTTCCAGTGGCTGGATTTGATGGGAAAAAATTTTATAAAACAAATCAGAGGAATGATCAAGTTTAATTAATTGATACCATAGTGGCTTTGTTATTTTCGGAATATATGGAAAAACCTTTAGGAACGCAATGACATTTTTGTTTGTAGTCCTATTAAAAATCAAATATAAGTGAAATAATCTTTCATAAAAGAAAACATAATTTACTAGAAACATGTGATTGATTTAAAACGTAAATTATTTCAAGTATTCAGGTATTTAAGGCCTTAGATGTCATTAAAATTATTTATTCTTATTTTTAAGTATGCATACATGTATTTAAAAGGGCATGCCAAAATTTTTAATATTAGCATGCAACATGAATGAAAAAAATTGAAGTGGCCACAGGTTTTTTACATTGAAACACAAGACACACAACATATAAACACAGAACACATCAACATAGGAACACATGAACATACAATTCACTGGCAGCAGCCTAAAATTACTTTTGAAAACATCATCAAAGGCAGATCGACATTTACGTAAACCTTGTAAATTAATTTGGTGCCTCTGTACTTCTGAGCCCCACTTTTGAGCACCATTTATCCGATATCCATAATGCTGTAGAGAAGCCCTTATCCCATTTTTGGTGTTGTAGGAGGATCCTCATAAACCTGCCGAGTCTGTAACTGTTGCGTTTGGACAGACAATGAAGTTAAGGCACTCTGTAATCTTTGCACGTCCTCATGGAGAGGACGTATATTTGGCCTTTTTATTGTATCCATTAAAGCTACCAAACGCGGAGGATATTCTTCCTCCGCGTAATGAGCAGCTTTATCTTCCAACTGTTCTGCATCTCCTGATCTAACACATCATCCTCACTTTCAATAGCAGGCTCTGCGTAAACCGGCTCTGGTGGCGGAGCAATCGGTCTAGATTCGTTTTTGCCTCCTTCCAGTGGGAAAGCCCTGAACTCTTTTTAGCATTAGATTTTTACCCTTCAACTTTCTCTCTCTCCTGCCGACGATCTAAACATTCCCTAATTAGAGTCCAGAGGCTAAATGCTTCTATCAGAGTGTTCCCTGGTCCATGAGCATCATAGTAATCTTGAAGCCTCTTTCCAACCGTTTGCCAAGTTTCCACACTCAGAGTACCTTCCTCTGGAAAGCAAGGACACACATTTTCCACAAAATCTAAATATTACAAAGATGTTGATGTCCCACTTTTGCTCCTGGAGCTCTAAGCATGTTCTTAAGCATATGTACAAAAAGCAAATGGCCGTTACCATTTCCCATTTTTTATGTCTTTTTTTTTCCTCCCAAAAAATTTACTCACCGTCTCCCCTTTCCCTTTCGTGGGCAGCTTCGGACAGTGTCCTTCACTATATATCCTCCGTTTCAGGTCCCTGTTCAGGCACCACTTGCCGGGGCCAGTCTTTACAAGGCGAAAGGTACCTGAAAGGGGGAGTGAGGATTAAGAAAAAAAAAGAGAAGACAGATTCGGGAGAGCCGACAGTGAATACTGTTGCGCTGAGTTTATTATACATCGGCTTTTTATCATAGTTGCTAGTATGGAAGAAAATAGGTTTTTACAGAAATTGTGACAAATAATGAAGTCATGACTAACAGCTTGGTGGGCAGCAGTTTTCAGAGTTCTAAAAACAAAAGTCTAATATGGGTGGCTAGATACTGAAAACATCTCCACTCTCAAGGTCCCTGGGAGAAGGCCAGATGCCAAACCACCCAGACCCAGACACTAGACCACCCAGACCCCCTCCCCAAAGTTGGTTCCAGGAATCTTCCCCCTTCAAGGTCTGGGAGAAATGTTTTCAGTATGTCCAGATGCCGCCTAAGCCCGCTTGCCCCCTCCCCACACAGAACTCTGGGAAATGCTCCCCCTCTCAAGGTCTAGTACGTGCAGCTATGCCAAACACCGCCAAAGCCTTTGTATTATTATTGTAACTAATATGATGGCCAATAATTCTGTAAACATTACGTAACCTCCCTGCAAGGAGGGTATAAAAGGTGTATGCTTCTTGAGCTCGGGGTCATCTCTCCCCCTCGTGTATGGGGTGACTCCTGCTCGCTGTAATAAAATCCTCTTGCTTTTGCATCGAACTCATGTCCGTGAGTATTCTGTGGGGATCCGCTTCCTGGCATAATGCCATTAGGTCCAACACTAGCAGGGGAAAAATGCAGTAGAAAAATGCAGTTAAGCAAACCACCTTGTTAATTTGCTTCTTTATCTGCAAAATTTAAGGAACAGTCACAACACTTTTCTGAGAAGCAAACACTTAATGAGCAAAACACCTTCTTGGCAGAATATTTATTTGTTCAAGACTAGCAAACAAGATTGCACTGTTGACCTCGCCCCTCAGGGCCAAAAAGTCTTCCAGATGGAGTTGCTCAGACACGCACAGAGGTCCACTCGCTGCTCTATGAGGCCCGATGTCTGAACCAGAAATAAAATGCTGCTTCTGTCTCTGTGCACACCAGCTGCCACCCAGCCCATGGGTCCAGGTGTAGCTGAAAGATTTATGTGCTCAGTCCATTGAAAAAGTCATGTAAGGGCTAGAGAGATGGTGCAGGGATAAAGACTCTGTCTCAAAAGCACGAGGACCTGAGTTCAGATCTGGGTTCCCCACTTCTGGCTCAGGAATGTGAAGATTGAAAATAAAACCCTCAGCAAAACATAAAAGAGTTACAAACCATCCAGGGAGTTCCCAAGGTCACCCTGGGTCTTCCAGAGGGACACACGCAACCATGTGATGCACTCATGCACACATAATTAAACATATAAGAATACATGACAAATATTAATAACTAATAAGAATAAAATTTAAAAAGATTAAAAAACAAAATTTTTTAAAAAATAAAAAATTCACCTAATGTAGGTGAAAAATCTTAAACTCCACTTGTCAATGTCTATGAAAACGTCATGCCAAGTAAACAGATTCAAGGGGTTAATAAAAATACGACTTGATTAAAACAAACACATTTCTGTCTAGGGTCAGGACCAGGGCTGACTCCCTACTCCTCAGTAGGTGATCTTGGATACCAGTCTGGATGCAGCCAAGCAGGGAAAAGCAAAGCTGAAAACCACAACAAACCATAATTCAGAACAAGAAAGACCCTTCATTATTACCCTGGAACCAGACCACCAAATCTCTCCCCACGGTAAAACTCAAGGAACGTTGTGGAAGAGAGGGTAACAGTCCCAGATTCCACCAGATCTGGGAAAAGGAATCTCTGAAACGAAATCAATTTCCTGGTTTGTTGCAAACCGGGTCATTTCAGGCAGGTGGCCAGGACAGCAGCGTCACTTCATTGGGCTGGATATTTTCTGTACCATGACTGCCTCCAGGTTGCACAGTGTTGGTAATAGTCTTTCCCCTTCACAATGAATGATCAGTACGAGCATCGAGCTCACCCTTGAAACTTTCAGGGCTGACACTGGAGCACGTTTTGGAGTCTGGACCCTTTGAGGTGCCCTTCAAATAATGCTTCCAAAGCTGTAGGATAGTGGATTTTAAACTTCTCTCTTTCTATTCCTTCCTTCCTTCCTTCCTTCCTTCCTTCCTTCCTTCCTTCCTTCCTTCCTTCCTTCCTTCCTTCCTTCCTTCCTTCCTTCTTCCTTTCTTTCCTTCCTTTCTTCCTTATTTCAAGCCTTCCTTTTTGTTACTTTTCCATCCCAAGACACCAACATAAAAACAAGCACTTTACACACTTTATCATGCAGTCTGCTGACAGTCATGTTGAAGATAGCAGCCAGGAAAACTGCTGTAGGATACGGCTCGGTTGCCTATTGACACTTGAGGTTCTGTCCACTGGGCAGGAACTCAACAGCAGGTAGAACTGAGCACTAGGAAGGATGTGTCTCCAACACTACACTCGCCTAAGTACTAATTCACGCACAGGGCTGCCACAATGAGATTCCCCTATGTATAGAGAGTTTTAATGTCCAATTCGTTTTTGACTTTTCTTAGAGCGCAACAGCTCAAACTGAAACATCAAGAAGCTCCCAGCCACAGAGTGGAGAGAGAGGAGAGCAGAAGAAGCAGAAGGCCCGCAAGCCCTCAGGTACAGTGTTCTGGTTCTGAGTGCACCAGCAACACCGTCCACCCATCTTCATGTTCCTGATTCTCCACAGACACTGCTGAACTCTAATTCCTGCCCTTCTAGAAGAGCTTGTCTCTAAGAAAAATAAAATGATGGAAAGGAAATATGGAAGCACAGAATCACTCCTTGCTTCTTGCCCTATGTCTCTACCCTCACTTCCAGCCTTCACTTTTCTCTCCTCATATTCCTGCCTCCTTTCTTCAAGGGGGAAACGGTACAATTCTTCTGTGTTAGCACAGCATGTGTTTCGAGGTCCTGGGCCGCGGATTCCTCAGGTTACCATGGACAGTGATGAGAGCTGGGATGGAGTTCAGCTCTGGGCTTGCCACGTGGGAAGTCCTGGGTTCGATTCCCAAGCAAAAATACTCAATTTATATCTTCTCCAAGGACATCAGCTGAGGTGTAACATAATGTAGATTTCATACTCACTTGCTACATGAACTTTACAATCCTAGCGCCAGTAAGTCCTCACATTCGGGAATCAGTTGGTTCAGATATAGACGCATTCCATGTAGTTCTTGAAAAAACACAGAAGGATGAACATTTGTATCGCAACTAAATAAAGTAGTTTTCTATTGCATATTACGTATCTACAAGAATTGGCACTGTCCTTCCTGTGAAGCCAATGAGAATCCTGGGAGCCAACCTTTGCTTTCGGTCATCCGGGGAGGCCCTGCAGAGAATCCTGGGTACACAGCTGTGACTGATGATACCCATTGTTTCTTCCCTTCCTGTGGAATCCATCGTTAGACTGGGGACAGTTGGTTCTGCCTTCGCTGTGTCCATCAAGAGCAGAGAATGAAGAGATAGTTCTCTCTCTCTCCAGGTTCCACTGTGAGGAGGATGTGCCATGGTGTGCTGAGGATTCTGGAGCAGATAGAGGATGAGTTGCAGGTCCACTTCACTCCTCTATGAGCCTCATCTCTAAAACAAAATTAAAAGCAGCAAGGAGAAAGTTAAGGGTGGAGAAGCCAGGCGTGGTCCTTTGCCTGAGGAGCTCATGTCTCTGTGCTCCCGAGCTGTCACCCAGCACGTATGTCCACAAGGAGGTGCAAGCATGGTGTGCACAGGGCATTGAAAAGCACCTTTGAAGGAATGGGGACAGGGCTCAAGGATAAGACTCTGTCTCCAGCACTTCAAGCAAAGCCTGCAAATTGTGACAAGGAATCTCAAACCTTGTGAGGCTCCAAGGGGAGTAGAGACTGTGTTGGGAACCTGAAGAGAGGCAGATGGACAGTTGTGTTGGGAGATTTGACAAAGTTTTGTTTACCTGAAGTTTAATTCAAGCGCTTAGAAGAGGAACTTGGTTCTCTAGGGGGACATGCACCTGCCCTATGTTGAACACATGCACACATAATTCCACATGTATGAACACGTGACAAATATTGCTCATGATACATAAATAAAAATGCAAAGGTATAAAAATTTGAAAATATTTCCTGAAAAGAAAAAGAATAACTCAAGTAAGTGAAGATTCATCAACTTCCCCTGTCACTGGCTCTATGACAAAATCATTCCATGTAAAAGGAATAATTTCAGTGATTCATAAAAATGCTAGTTCATCTCAAACAACGTTGTCCTGAGATCAAAGGACATAACACAATCAGGGCAGGACTCAACTTCTCAGAAATCCCGCTGCCTCAGTGTTCAGAGTGCGGGTGAGAAGCTTGTGCTTGTCCTGTGCTTGATCCACGGGGGTGGAGCTGGGTTTCCAAGGGGAAAAGACCGGGCAGACGTGGCTTCGACCGCCACTTCTGGATGTGGAAGGCCCTGCCCGGGAAATCACTTCTAAAGGCCAAGGAGGTAGACGCCATCCAGGATGGTTCCCATGGCCACCATAGAATATCCAGAGGGACACACAGGCTCCTTGATACGCGTGCGCGCGCACACACACACACACACACACACATTCACACACTGAAATACATAATCAATAATGATAGTGAAGTTGATAAATAAATCTAATAATTAAAATAAGAATTAATAAAGATTTTCTTAGAAAAAAAGAAAAGCTGATTTTAAGTCAGAGAAGAATCAGACACGTCAGAACCCTATAAGGTTCCCTCTGACAACTACAGCACAGGTGAAATGAATGATTCAGTAGATCAACTAAAGGAAAAGCTCATCGAAAGCCAACGTTTTCTGCAGAAACACACACCACACAGCTATGGCAGCCCTCACACTCTCCACAATCCCCTGCCTCAGCCTCCTGAGTGATGGGATTAGGAGCCTGTGGTTGGCCTCATCTGGACCCACCTGTAAACTTCAGTAGGGTGTGTCTGATCCCACCACACCCAGGAGACATATAAGGGGGCAGATGTGCCAGGTACAGGGAGGCCAGAAACCCAGGAGAGGAGCTCAGTTGTGCCGTCTACACCGCACCCTCAGCTGCTTCTCCGACCACAGTCCGCGCTGCTTGCCGGCCCTCTGCGGAGCAGGACTCAGCTCACACACGAGATGGAGGTAGGTTCCGGGGCTGCCTGGGTTCCATGGGTCCGTGCTCAAGAACTAGTTCATTTCATCTTGGAAGGTTTTGGTGTTTACTCTGAATTCAGTTCATTCTCCAAAGCTCAGTCACCCTCCTGCCTCAGCCCCTTGACTCCTGGGGTGACAGTCCCAGCAGATCTGGGACTAGGAATCTCTGAAAGGAAATCAATTCCCTTGTTTGTTGCAAACCGGGTCATTTCAGGCAGGAGGCCAGGACAGCAGCGTCACTTCATTGGGCTGGATATTTTCTGCCCCTTGACTGCTTCCAGGTTTCACAGTGTTGGTAATAGTCTTTCCCCTTCACAATGAATGATCAGGACGAGCATCGAGCTCACCCTTGAAACTTTCAGGGTTGACACTGGAGCACGTTTTTGAGTCTGGACCCTTTGAGGTGCCCTTCAAATAATGCTTCCAAAGCTGTAGGATAGTGGATTTTAAACTTCTCTCTTTCTATTCCTTCCTTCTTCCTTCCTTCCTTCCTTCCTTCCTTCCTTCCTTCCTTTCCTTCCTTCCTTCCTTCCTTCCTTCCTTCCTTCCTTCCTTTCCTTCCTTTCTTCCTTATTTCAAGCCTTCCTTTTTGTTACTTTTCCATCCCAAGACACCAACATAAAAACAAGCACTTTACACACTTTATCATGGAGTCTGCTGACAGTCATGTTGAAGATAGCAGCCAGGAAAACTGCTGTGGGATACGGCTCGGTTGCCTATTGACACATGAGGTTCTTTCCACTGGGCAGGAACTCAACAGCAGGTAGAACTGAGCACTAGAAAGGATGTGTCTCCAACACTACACTCGCCTAAGTACTAATTCACGCACAGGGCTGCCACAATGAGATTCCCCTATGTATAGAGAGTTTTAATGTCCAATTCGTTTTTCACTTTTCTTAGAGCGCAACAGCTCAAACTGAAACATCAAGAAGCTCCCAGCCACAGAGTGGAGAGAGAGGAGAGCAGAAGAAGCAGAAGGCCCGCAAGCCCTCAGGTACAGTGTTCTGGTTCTGAGTGCACCAGCAACACCGTCCACCCATCTTCATGTTCCTGATTCTCATGTGCTCACCCTAGACCCAAGATGGGGACAGCTCTGGGGACAACACTGTCCTCTACTCCCTGGCCCTTTTGGCCTTCACCCTGGCAGCAGAGACCCCAAAGCTGTGCAGGGGCTCCTGGGAGGGAGGGAGTGCGAGAGCCCCACCCAGATTGCCTAACAGGACTGGTCGATGTGTCCAACACTGTCTGGTCCCTAATATGCACTTCATGGAGAAGAGACCCCTGTGCTTGTCCCTCAACGTGCTATCTGGTCCCCGGGACTCAGGGTGGCACTGAATCCCTCGGCCTCTCCCCAAGTCTTGTCGGGTCCCCCTCACAGAATGAAGCCACGATGGCCGGTCAGCATGGAGGAAGGGTGTGAAAGCCACTGGGGATAGCATGTGAGTGAGGTCACACGCACTCAGGTGGCTCCTCTGTCCCCACAGAGTCTTCCTTCAGACCATGGAAGGACTGGGAAATCAGACTCTTTCTGCAAGAATGGGAAGACCTGGAACTCAGAGCCGGCCTGCGAGGGAAGAACAACCACGAGCTGTCCATTGCCCTCTGCCACCGTCTCCGGGACAAGGGCCTGAAGAAGAAGTGGAAGAGGTGCTTCTATATGCTGCTGAGCCTGCAGGACCTGCACCGGGCTTTCTGGGAGAAGAGCGAGAAGCCCAGCAGCCAAGCCTGCCTTTGTCCCTTTGGAGGGGCCCTGCGCAGGATCCTGGGGGACAGACGTGAGGACAGCGACCTCTCAGGTTAGTCTCCTCCCTGTTCTCCTGCGGTCTGTAGCGAGTCCGTCTGCCGAAGCAGGTCTCTTAGGGACACAGAATGAGGGGAAATGTGCGAGAGGTGCTCATGAGGTCTGTGTCTTCTCTCTTTCAGGCGCTCACTGTGATGGGGATGCTGACCTCGAACCTGCCATGTTCATGCCTCCTCCCGTGTACCGGCCACCTCCTGCCTTCTTCCCACCTCCGGACTACCAGCTCCTGCATGGAGGCCTCCGCGTTCCCTTTGGGGCTGTGCAGTGGGCCCCCTCCCCTGTTATGATGGTGCCCCATCCCATGGCACCTGGCTGGCAGCCCTGGCATCTGAGCCCACCATGGGCACCTCCTCAGCTGCCTCCTGCCTTGTTGCCAGGAGACCCCAGCCTCCTCCAGCAGCCATGGGTACCTGCTTATGACCAGCCCCATCTTCAGTAAGGACGAGAAGAAAGTTGTGGGCTTTTTCCTGGACTATGAGAATTATGTAGCTGTATGACTTGTGGCTCATTTTTCTTCTGTATATGAGAATGAAATGTGAAATAAATTTGGTGACCGTGACCACGTCCTTGTCTGTCTTGTCTTGCCACTGTAGATACAGAGGAGAAGGGCTGGGGAAGGGCCTGAGGTTCAGCGCCTCCTGCTGGCTTGGATTCTGCCTCTGGTCTCCATCAGACTTCCGGGGGCGGGGGGTGCGTCTTTTTCCACGTGGACGAATTCTTCCACAGACAATGCTGAACTCTAATTCCTTCCCTTCTAGAAGAGCTTGTCCCTAAGAAAAATAAAATGATGGAAAGGAAATATGGAAGCACAGAATCACTCCTTGCTTCTTGCCCTATGTCTCTACCCTCACTTCCAGCCTTCACTTTTCTCTCCTCGTATTCCTGTCTCCTTTCCTCAAGGGGGAAACGGCACAATTCTTCTGTGTTAGCACAGCATGTGTTTCGAGGTCCTGGGCCGCGGATTCCTCAGGTTACCATGGACAGTGATGAGATCTGGGATGGAGTTCAGCTCTGGGCTTGACACGTGGGAAGTCCTGGGTTCGATTCCCAAGCAAAAATACTCAATTTATATCTTCTCCAAGGACATCAGCTGAGGTGTAACATAATGTAGATTTCATACTCACTTGCTACATGAACTTTACAATCCTAGCGCCAGTAAGTCCTGACATTCGGGAATCAGTTGGTTCAGATATAGACGCATTCCATGTAGTTCTTGAAAAAACACAGAAGGATGAACATTTGTATCGCAACTAAATAAAGTAGTCTTCTATTGCATATTACGTATCTACAAGAATTGGCACTGTCCTTCCTGTGAAGCCAATGAGAATCCTGGGAGCCAACCTTTGCTTTCGGTCATTCGGGGAGGCCCTGCAGAGAATCCTGGGTACACAGCTGTGACTGATGATACCCATTGTTTCTTCCTCTTCCCGTGGAATCCATCTTTACACTGGGGACAGTTGGTTCTGCCTTCGCTGTGTCCATCAAGAGCAGAGAATGAAGAGATAGTTCTCTCTCTCTCCAGGTTCCACTGTGAGGAGGATGTGCCATGGTGTGCTGAGGATTCTGGAGCAGATAGAGGATGAGTTGCAGGTCCACTTCACTCCTCTATGAGCCTCATCTCTAAAACAAAGTTAAAAGCAGCAAGGAGAAAGTTAAGGGTGGAGAAGCCAGGCGTGGTCCTTTGCCTGAGGAGCTCGTGTCTCTGTGCTCCCGAGCTGTCACCCAGCACGTATGTCCACAAGGAGGTGCAAGCATGGTGTGCACAGGGCATTGAAAAGCACCTTTGAAGGAATGGGGACAGGGCTCAAGGATAAGACTCTGTCTCCAGCACTTCAAGCATAGCTCTAAATTGTGACAAGGAACCTCAAACCTTGTGAGGCTCCAAGGGGAGTAGAGACTGTGTTGGGAACCTGAAGAGAGGCAGATGGACAGTTGTGTTGGGAGATTTGACAAAGTTTTGTTTACCTGAAGTTTAATTCAAGCACTTAGAAGAGGAACTTGATCCTCCAGTGGGACACACACTGCCCTCTGTTGAACACATGCACAAAAAATTCCACATATATGAACATGTGACAAATATCACTCATAATACATAAATTAAAATGAATAAAAGTGAAAAGGTATAAAAATTTGAAAATATTTCCTGAAAAGTAAAAGAATAACTCAAGTAAGTGAAGATTCATCAACTTCCCCTGTCACTGGCTCTATGACAAAATCATTCCATGTAAAAGGAATAATTTCAGTGGATTCATAAAAATGCTAGTTCATCTCAAACAACGTTGTCCTGAGATCAAAGGACATAACACAATCAGGGCAGGACTCAACTTCTCAGAAATCCCCCTGCCTCAGTGTTCAGAGTGCGGGTGAGGAGCTTGTGCTTGTCCTGTGCTTGATCCACGGGGGTGGAGCTGGGTTTCCAAGGGGAAAAGACCGGGCAGACGTGGCTTCGACCGCCACTTCTGGATGTGGAAGGCCCTGCCAGGGAAATCACTTCTAAAGGCCAAGGAGGTAGACGCCATCCAGGATGGTTCCCATGGCCACCATAGAATATCCAGAGGGACACGCAGGCTCGTTGATACACGTGCGCGCGCGCACACACACACACACACACACACATTCACACACTGAAATACATAATCAATAATGATAGTGAAGTTGATAAACAAATCTAATAATTAAAATAAGAATTAATAAAGATTTTCTTAGAAAAAAAGAAAAGCTGATTTTAAGTCAGAGAAGAATCAGACACGTCAGAACCCTATAAGGTTCCCTCTGACAACTACAGCACAGGTGAAATGAATGATTCAGTAGATCAACTAAAGGAAACGCTCATTGAAAACCAACGTTTTCTGCAGAAACACACACCACACAGCTATGGCAGCCCTCACACTCTCCACAATCCCCTGCCTCAGCCTCCCGAGTGATGGGATTAGGAGCCTGTGGTTGGCCTCATCTGGACCCACCTGTAAACTTCAGTAGGGTGTGTCTGATCCCACCACACCCAGGAGACATATAAGGGGGCAGATGTGCCAGGTACAGGGAGGCCAGAAACCCAGGAGAGGAGCTCAGTTGTGCCGTCTACACCGCACCCTCAGCTGCTTCTCCGACCACAGTCCGCGCTGCTTGTCGGCCCTCTGCGGAGCAGGACTCAGCTCACACACGAGATGGAGGTAGGTTCCGGGGCTGCCTGGGTTCCATGGGTCCGTGCTCAAGAACTAGTTCATTTCATCTTGGAAGGTGTTGGTGTTTACTCTGAGTTCAGTTCATTCTCCAAAGCTCAGTCACCCTTCTGCCTCAGCCCCTTGACTCCTGGGGTGACAGTCCCAGCAGATCTGGGACTAGGAATCTCTGAAAGGAAATCAATTCCCTTGTTTGTTGCAAACCGGGTCATTTCAGGCAGGAGGCCAGGACAGCAACGTCACTTCATTGGGCTGGATATTTTCTGCCCCTTGACTGCTTCCAGGTTTCACAGTGTTGGTAATAGTCTTTTCCCTTCACAATGAATGATCAGTACGAGCATCGAGCTCACCCTTGAAACTTTCAGGGTTGACACTGGAGCACGTTTTGGAGTCTGGACCCTTTGAGGTGCCCTTCAAATAATGCTTCCAAAGCTGTAGGATAGTGGATTTTAAACTTCTCTCTTTCTATTCCTTCCTTCCTTCCTTCCTTCCTTCCTTCCTTCCTTCCTTCCTTCCTTCCTTCCTTCCTTCCTTCCTTTCCTTCCTTTCTTCCTTATTTCAAGCCTTCCTTTTTGTTACTTTTCCATCCTAAGACACCAACATAAAAACAAGCACTTTACACACTTTATCATGCAGTCTGCTGACAGTCATGTTGAAGATAGCAGCCAGGAAAACTGCTGTGGGATACGGCTCGGTTGCCTATTGACACATGAGGTTCTGTCCACTGGGCAGGAACTCAACAGCAGGTAGAACTGAGCACTAGGAAGGATGTGTCTCCAACACTACACTCGCCTAAGTACTAATTCACGCACAGGGCTGCCACAATGAGATTCCCCTATGTATAGAGAGTTTTAATGTCCAATTCATTTTTCACTTTTCTTAGAGTGCAACCGCTCAAACTGAAACATCAAGAAGCTCCCAGCCACAGAGTGGAGAGAGAGGAGAGCAGAAGAAGCAGAAGGCCCGCAAGCCCTCAGGTACAGTGTTCTGGTTCTGAGTGCACCAGCAACACCGTCCACCCATCTTCATGTTCCTGATTCTCATGTGCTCACCCTAGACCCAAGATGGGGACAGCTCTGGGGACAACACTGTCCTCTACTCCCTGGCCCTTTCGGCCTTCACCCTGGCAGCAGAGACCCCAAAGCTGTGCAGGGGCTCCTGGGAGGGAGGGAGTGCGAGAGCCCCACCCAGATTGCCTAACAGGACTGGTCGATGTGTCCAACACTGTCTGGTCCCTAATATGCACTTCATGGAGAAGAGACCCCTGTGCTTGTCCCTCAACGTGCTATCTGGTCCCCGGGACTCAGGGTGGCACTGAATCCCTCGGCCTCTCCCCAAGTCTTGTCGGGTCCCCCTCACAGAATGAAGCCACGATGGCCGGTCAGCATGGAGGAAGGGTGTGAAAGCCACTGGGGATAGCATGTGAGTGAGGTCACACGCACTCAGGTGGCTCCTCTGTCCCCACAGAGTCTTCCTTCAGACCATGGAAGGACTGGGAAATCAGACTCTTTCTGGAAGAATGGGAAGACCTGGAACTCAGAGCCGGCCTGCGAGGGAAGAACAACCACGAGCTGTCCATTGCCCTCTGCCACCGTCTCCGGGACAAGGGCCTGAAGAAGAAGTGGAAGAGGTGCTTCTATATGCTGCTGAGCCTGCAGGACCTGCACCGGGCTTTCTGGGAGAAGAGCGAGAAGCCCAGCAGCCAAGCCTGCCTTTGTCCCTTTGGAGGGGCGCTGCGCAGGATCCTGGGGGACAGACGTGAGGACAGCGACCTCTCAGGTTAGTCTCCTCCCTGTTCTCCTGCGGTCTGTAGCGAGTCCGTCTGCCGAAGCAGGTCTCTTAGGGACACAGAATGAGGGGAAATGTGCGAGAGGTGCTCATGAGGTCTGTGTCTTCTCTCTTTCAGGCGCTCACTGTGATGGGGATGCTGACCTCGAACCTGCCATGTTCATGCCTCCTCCCGTGTACCAGCCACCTCCTGCCTTCTTCCCACCTCCGGACTACCAGCTCCTGCATGGAGGCCTCCGCGTTCCCTTTGGGGCTGCGCAGTGGGCCCCCTCCCCTGTTATGATGGTGCCCCATCCCATGGCACCTGGCTGGCAGCCCTGGCATCTGAGCCAACCATGGGCACCTCCTCAGCTGCCTCCTGCCTTGTTGCCAGGAGACCCCAGCCTCCTCCAGCAGCCATGGGTACCTGCTTATGACCAGCCCCATCTTCAGTAAGGACGAGAAGAAAGTTGTGGGCTTTTTCCTGGACTATGAGAATTATGTAGCTGTATGACTTGTGGCTCATTTTTCTTCTGTATATGAGAATGAAATGTGAAATAAATTTGGTGACCGTGACCACGTCCTTGTCTGTCTTGTCTTGCCACTGTAGATACAGAGGAGAAGGGCTGGGGAAGGGCCTGAGGTTCAGCGCCTCCTGCTGGCTTGGATTCTGCCTCTGGTCTCCATCAGACTTCCAGGGGCGGGGGGTGCGTCTTTTTCCACGTGGACGAATTCTTCCACAGACAATGCTGAACTCTAATTCCTTCCCTTCTAGAAGAGCTTGTCCCTAAGAAAAATAAAATGATGGAAAGGAAATATGGAAGCACAGAATCACTCCTTGCTTCTTGCCCTATGTCTCTACCCTCACTTCCAGCCTTCACTTTTCTCTCCTCACTTCCAGCCTTCACTTTTCTCTCCTCGTATTCCTGTCTCCTTTCCTCAAGGGGGAAACGGCACAATTCTTCTGTGTTAGCACAGCATGTGCTTCGAGGTCCTGGGCCGCGGATTCCTCAGGTTACCATGGACAGTGATGAGATCTGGGATGGAGTTCAGCTCTGGGCTTGACACGTGGGAAGTCCTGGGTTCGATTCCCAAGCAAAAATACTCAATTTATATCTTCTCCAAGGACATCAGCTGAGGTGTAACATAATGTAGATTTCATACTCACTTGCTACATGAACTTTACAATCCTAGCGCCAGTAAGTCCTGACATTCGGGAATCAGTTGGTTCAGATATAGACGCATTCCATGTAGTTCTTGAAAAAACACAGAAGGATGAACATTGTATCGCAACTAAATAAAGTAGTCTTCTATGCATATTACGTATCTACAAGAATTGGCACTGTCCTTCCTGTGAAGCCAATGAGAATCCTGGGAGCCAACCTTTGCTTTCGGTCATTCCGGGGAGGCCCTGCAGAGAATCCTGGGTACACAGCTGTGACTGATGATACCCATTGTTTCTTCCCTTCCCGTGGAATCCATCGTTTACACTGGGGACAGTTGGTTCTGCCTTCGCTGTGTCCATCAAGAGCAGAGAATGAAGAGATAGTTCTCTCTCTCTCCAGGTTCCACTGTGAGGAGGATGTGCCATGGTGTGCTGAGGATTCTGGAGCAGATAGAGGATGAGTTGCAGGTCGACTTCACTCCTCTATGAGCCTCATCTCTAAAACAAAGTTAAAAGCAGCAAGGAGAAAGTTAAGGGTGGAGAAGTCAGGCGTGGTCCTTTGCCTGAGGAGCTCGTGTCTCTGTGCTCCCGAGCTGTCACCCAGCACGTATGTCCACAAGGAGGTGCAAGCATGGTGTGCACAGGGCATTGAAAAGCACCTTTGAAGGAATGGGGACAGGGCTCAAGGATAAGAATCTGTCTCCAGCACTTCAAGCATAGCTCTAAATTGTGACAAGGAACCTCAAACCTTGTGAGGCTCCAAGGGGAGTAGAGACAGTGTTGGGAACCTGAAGAGAGGCAGATGGACAGTTGTGTTGGGAGATTTGACAAAGTTTTGTTTACCTGAAGTTTAATTCAAGCACTTAGAAGAGGAACTTGATCCTCCAGTGGGACACACACTGCCCCTCTGTGAACACATGCACAAATAATTCCACATATATGAACATGTGACAAATATCACTCATAATACATAAATTAAAAGAATATAAAGTGAAAAGGTATAAAAATTGAAAATATTTCCTGAAAGTAAAAGAATAACTCAAGTAAGTGAAGATTCATCAACTTCCCCTGTCACTGGCTCTATGACAAAATCATTCCATGTAAAAGGAATAATTTCAGTGGATTCATAAAAATGCTAGTTCATCTCAAACAACGTTGTCCTGAGATCAAAGGACATAACACAATCAGGGCAGGACTCAACTTCTCAGAAATCCCCCTGCCTCAGTGTTCAGAGTGCGGGTGAGGAGCTTGTGCTTGTCCTGTGCTTGATCCACGGGGTGGAGCTGGGTTTCCAAGGGGAAAAGACCGGGCAGACGTGGCTTCGACCGCCACTTCTGGATGTGGAAGGCCCTGCCCGGGAAATCACTTCTAAAGGCCAAGGAGGTAGACGCCATCCAGGATGGTTCCCATGGCCACCATAGAATATCCAGAGGGACACTGCAGGCTCGTTGATACACGTGCGCGCGCGCCACACACACAACCACACACACACACATTCACACACTGAAATACATAATCAATAATGATAGTGAAGTTGATAAATAAATCTAATAATTAAAATAAGAATTAATAAAGATTTTCTCAGGAAAAAAGAAAAGCTGATTTTTTTTTATTAAAAATTTAATTATACATTTTAAAAATTTTTTACCAGTTCCCTCCCTCCCCCCTCTTCCCCCTCCCCTTCCCCCAATGCCTCCCCCCCCAATTCCCAGAGAGTCCTTTATTGTGTGTGCCTAACTCTCCACTGTGTCCTCCTCTCCGATGACATATAAGGACCCAGTGGCATTTCCATAAGCCCTTTCTCTTGTTCCACTTGAGCATAAGATCACTACTATGGCTGTCAATCCCTTGCCTCCAGGGGTCTCGGTGCCCTTATCAGATGCTAGACTTTATGAGGGCAACAGTGCGCTGGACATTGCGCAGGGCATGCAAAGTTCCATTATGATTGCTTTGGCCCCAACTATTGTTGAGAATCTTGCAAATCGTTGCTCCTCCCATCCTTTTGCTCTTACAATCTTACCGCCCCCTCTTCCGCAAATGTCCCTGAGCTCCAGGATGGGGAGAGATTAGGCTGTCCTAGTTCTATGTGATTGATATAGAGTCTCTGAAGTTCTGGATTGTGGTTTGTTGATTTTCTTTTGCAGTTTTGCTGCTCCTGCAATTCCCTTCACTCCATTCTGCTGGGCACTGTATGTCACCCCCTGGCCAGAGACAAAAAGCTGTTAAACTGGAGTCTTGTTGTAATAGCACATTCAAGGGTAGATGTAATAAGAGTAGGAAACCTCACTGAGAGAGGGGTCCATCACCCATTTGCAAAATGATTACTTTTTATCTGCTAGACTATATGCCCTCCCCTTCTGGTGAGATCAGGAAAGAACGTCTGTGAACTTAACCAGGTTTCTCATTACTTACTTGCAGACCTTCATGGAGGCCTATTTTCTCTGCTGTAACATGGTCTCTCTCTTTGTTTCTGGTGTGGCCCTCCTAACCCATCTCTCTTGTTCATAATCCTTGCAATTACTGTGTTGCATAGGTTTACTTTTGAGTGTCCCAATGTGGGCTGGGTGAGTTTGGTACTAGGAGCCACCTATTAGGGAGTACATACGGCGCTTAATTTTCTGGGTTTGGGATACTTCACTTAATATAATTCTTTCTAATGACATCCATTTCCCAGCAAATTCCAGTAATTCATCATTTTTGATGGATGCTAGTACTCCATTGTATAGATGTACCACAGTTTCCTTATCCACTCGTCAACTGTTGGACATTTAGGTTGATTCCATGACTTTGCTATTGTAAACAGTGCTGCTATGAACATGGTCGAGCTTGTGCTATAGAGGCGAACCTTTGCTGCTTGGGGGGTTATTCCCAAAAGTGGGATAGCAGGGTCATATGGCATTTCAATCTTTAATTTCTTTAAGAATCTCCAGACGGCTCGCCAGAGTGGCTGTATGAGCCTGCATTCCCACCAACAATGTAGGAGAGTTCCCCTCTCTCCACATCCTCTCCAGCATTTGTCGTTGTTTGTATTGTGGATTTTTGCCATCCTGACCGGGGTGAGATGATATCTCAGGGAAGTTTTGATTTGCATTTCCCTGATGGCGAAGGAAGTGGAGCATTTTTAAGATAATTGTTAGACATTTTAATTTCATCCCTGGTAAAGTTTCTTTGAAGTTCCAGGGCCCATTTTTTAATTGGGCCAGTGTTTTCCTTGGAGTTTAATTTTCTAAGTTCTTTGTGCACTCTGGACAGTAGAGCTCTGTCAGATATGTGGTTAGTGAAGATTTTCTCCCATTCTGTGGGTTGCCTTTGAGCTCGTGTGACAATCTCTTTATCTGAACAGAAGCTCTTTAATTTCACAAGATCCCAACTGTTGAGAGTTGGTAGCAGTGACTGTGCCATTGGATGTCTGTTTAGGAACTGTTGGCCTAGCCCAACCAGCTCGAGGGAGTTCCCTATCCTTTCAACTATGGTTTTTAAAGTCTCTGGCCTGATATCAAGGTCTTTGATCCATTTGGAATTAAGTCTTGTACATGGTGACAAGTACGGGTCCAGCTTTAATCTTCTGCATGTGGAGATCCAGTTTTGCCAGCACCATTTGTTGAAGATGCTGTTCTTTTTCCATTGGATTCTTTGGGCCTTTTTGTCAAAGACCAAATGGCTGTAACTTTGTGGGCTTATATCTGGGTCTTCAATCCTTATCCATTGATCTGTGTGTCTATTTTGGAGCCAGTACCAGGCTGTCTTTATAACTATGGATTTGTAGTATAGACTTAGGTTTGGTATGGTAATACCTCCAGCTGTGTTTTTGTTACTCAGGATTGTTTTTGCTATCCTGGGTCTTTTGTGCCTCCAAATGAACTTTGAGATTGTTTGGTCAACTTCTTTGAAGAATTGCTTTGGGATTTTGATTGGTATAGCATTGAATCTGTATATTGCCTTTGGTAGGATGGTCATTTTTACAATGTTGATTCTGCCAATCCAGGAACAAGGGAGGTCCTTCCACCTTCTGGTGTCTTCTGCAATTTCTTTCTTTAGGGTTTTAAAGTTTTCATTGTAAAGGTCTTTTACCTCCTTAGTTAGGTTTATACCAAGGTATTTCATTTTTTTAGGGGTTATAGTAAATGGCATGGTTTCTCTCAAGGCTTTTTCACTTCTTTCATTCTGGGCATATAGGAAGGCCTCTGATTTTTGCACATTTATTTTGTATCCTGCCACCCTGCTGAACTTCTCAATTAGTTCCAGGAGCTTCCTGGTGGAGTTTTTGGGATCACTCAGGTATAAGATCATGTCATCTGCAAATAGAGATAGCTTGACTTCTTCCTTGCCAATTTGAATCCCTCTTATGTCCCTTTCTTGTCTTATGGCTTCGGCTAAGACTTCAAGTACAATATTGAATAGAAGTGGTGAGAGTGGACAGCCTTGTCTTGTTCCTGATCGAAGTGGGAATGCTTCCAATTGTTCCCCATTGAGCATAATCCTTGCTGTGGGCTTGTTGTATACAGCTTAAGAAAAGCTGATTTTAAGTCAGAGAAGAATCAGACACGTCAGATATCCTGCCCAAGCCTGTCTAAGCTTGACATCTACAACACAACAAACAAACAGAAATACACTAACTCCTGGAAAACTAACACGATGATGCTGAGTGAGAATTGGATCCGCGAACAAATTGCCAAAGGAAATTCAAGATTTCCTGAAAGTGAATGATAATGACAACAAAACTTATCAAAATCTTTTGGGATACAATGAAAGCTGTCCTAAGCGGTAGTTCATAGCTCTTAATGCCTACATAAAACATGGAAAATTACCAATAAATAAAAACTTAAACAATGCAGCTTAAGGCTTTAAGACACTAGAGCAACTCTGATCTCAAAAGCAGTTAGAATAGAGGAGATTAGCAAATCAGGGGGAGAAAAATCCAAATATGAGCTAAGGAAAACGATACAGGACAATCAACCAGTCCAAAAACCGGTTCTTTGAACAAAATCAAGTAAGATTGATACACCCCACCTAAATAACCAAAAGCAAGAGAGAGGAATCCAAATTAACAAAATTAGAAATGAAATGAAGTTATTACTACTGATACCCAAGAAATCCAGAGAATTATAACATCATATTTCAAAAACTTATACTCTGTGAAATTTGACAAGACGAAGAAAGGAATGGATGTTCCTAAGTAAGCACAACTTACTTAATTGACATCAGGGAAGTTTTGAATTATTTTAAATAGTTCTCTATGCATATGAGGAAAATTGGATGCAAGTAATCTCAAATCTTCCACACAAAAAATGTCCTGGACCAGATGGGTTCAGCACAGAGTTTTTACCAGACATTTTAAGGACGCAATAAACACAATACTCCTTTAACTGTTCCATCAAATAGCAAAAGGAAAGGAACACTACCAGATTCTTTTATGAAGCTAATATCGTCTATCCAAAAACCTACTAAAGATGTACTTAAAAAAAGAAAACTATAGGCCAATATCTTTGATGAACACAGATGCAAAGGTTCTCAAACAAAGTCTTGCAATCAGATTAAAAAACATATCAAAAAGATCATTCATGGGGATCAAGTGGCTTTATCCCAGGCACCAGGTTGGTTCATCATCTGCAAATCAATAAATGTAATTCACCATGTAAACCACTCAGGAATCCACCACCACTGATACTTCTTGATAGATGCAGAAAAAAGCTTTTGACACAAATCCAACAGCCTTTTATGATCAAAAACCCTAGAGACAATTGGAATGAAGGAAGAACCTTTACCAATATAATAAAAGCTATATACAACAAGCCACCAGCAAGGATTATACTCGGTAGGGAAAAACTTTGAAGCCTCACTGTTTCACATCAGGAAACTAGACAAGGCTGTCCACTCTCACCATTCTATTCAATATTGTACTTGAAGTCTTAGCTGAAGCATAAGACACAGAAAAGGGACATAAAGAGGATTCAAATCAGGGAGGGAGGGAACCAGTGCACCTCCTAAGTTTGTTATGACACAGAAATAATAATAAAAAAATGTTAAAAAAATGCGCCTTGGATCTCAAAAGAAAACCTTACCAGGGACAACATGAAATGTCTAACAAATATCTTTAAAAACGTCCCACATCCTTATCCAACAGGGAAATACATATCAAACCTCCCTGAGATATCATCTCACTTGGGTTAAGTGACAAAAATCCACAATACAAACACCCAAATGCTGGGGAGGATGTGCGAGAAGGAACTCTATACATTGTGTCGTGGGGAATGCAGGTTTATACAACCACTCTGGCAATCTTTGGCAAGTTTTTAAAAAAGTTTAGAGATTGAAATTCCATATGACTCTGCTATTCCACTTTTGGAATAATCCCCCATAAAGCAAAATCACCTCAATGGACGAGCACAACCATGTTCATAGCAGCCCTATTTACAATATCAAAATCATGGAATCAACCCAAATGCCCAACAGTTGATGAGTGGATAAGGAAAATGTGATACCAGCCCAGCACCCAATCACCCCGGAGCCCCACGCTTCCCGGAGGGAGCCCCAGGCGACTGCGGCTTGGCCTGGGCCCCCGGCCCTGAGACCCCCCCCCTCCACGCCGCCCGTGCTGCTCCGCCCGCCCAAGGTGAGTGAGCGGACGAGAGAGAGAGAGAGAGAGAGCGAGGAGAGGAGAGAGCGCAGTCCAACCCCAACCACCCCGGAGCCCCACGCATCCCGGCGGCAGAGTACCCAGGCCAAACGCGGCTTAGCCTGGCCCCCGCCCCGACCCAAGCCCCTCGCCCCTTCTGCCCTGTGCCGCCTAGCCACCCCCCTGGTCCCAGGTGAAGATCTGCCATTGGCCAGGAGCGAAAGAGCCCAGCCTAGCCGCCGCCCCACCTGGGAGCCGCCAGGCCAGCCGCACCGCGCTGCTCAGCCACCGGCTTTGCCCCGGGCCCCCGCCCCTCTCCGCGCCCACCTTCCCAGGGTCGCAGGTGTGAAAGAACTCTACCTATCAATCAGACCCTCTGCCTCTCTGGGCCCACCGGGGACCTACGCAGTGTCCACGGGAAGACACACTGCTACTCAAATTCAATAGAGCCCAAAGGAAATCAAGCAAACTTCTAAGGAACAAAGGGAGCACCACTACAATCATTAATCACGTGGGTGAGTTTCTTTTATCCGCCCAAAGATAGTAAAACTTTTTCTTTCACCTTACTGATCCTTTAAAGTATCAATGCTGTAGATCAACTTTCTCATACAGCACCCCACAACATACAACTCCAGTGAGTACACCATTCCCCCCACATTTCATCAAGAAACTTATAGTTAAAAGTGCACTACCAAACTATATCACCCCCTGGTAACATAACCGAATAACTGACGTACTAACAGCCTAGTAGCCTCATCTAGGGCTATAATAATAACAATACACACACATACCCAATCCAAGGTAAGCATAGTAATAACTGGCAACGTAACAATATAACTACGTTGTCAGTGAAAAACACAGAAAACTGAAAGGTCCTAAAAAAAAAACAACAATGTACAAGTCAAAGTGCAGATCCACGGAAACAAAAGCCAAGAAAACCAATCTCCTGCCAAAAGAATCAATCCCATAATGAGGGATTTCCGACCAGAACAAATCCACAGAAAATAGCATGAAAGCCAGGACACAACACTAACAACTTTCGAGTCGTGATCCTTACTGTGATTAATACTATGAAAGAGGGAAATCCGAGAAGAGTTAAACAACCGTATATCACCACTTTGAACAGGAACACAAAACAACTTGGAGGAGTTGAGAGAAAACAGTTCAAGAAACAAAAATAGGTATGGACCAATTAAACAGTCTCAGCGCGAGTTTTAAATGAACTAAAAGACAAGTTATCTTCAACCCAAAACTCAACAGAGAGTCTTTATCAGCAGAAACAACATGAGGCGGAGAAAAAATAGAATTTCAGATCTTGAAGACAAAGTGGGAGAATTAACCAGCTCAATGGAAGAGATTGTTAAAGCCCAAAAAGATACTGGAGAGGAAATTCAGAGATATGGGACACCCTGAAGAAGTCTAACATGCGCATTCATGGAATACCAGAACAAGAATCCCAAAATACCACACCTGAGGAAATATTTCAATTCCATCATAATGAAAACTTCCCACAATTAGATAGATGAGGGCTATCCAAACACACGAGGGCATTTCGCACTCCAAAGATACGACCCAAACAGACAATGGCCACGGCAAAATACATAGTCAAAACACTCAACATTCAAGACAAAGAAAGGTTGCTGAGCGCTTCAATTGAAAAAAGCACACTCACTTTAAAGGTAAACCTATTAGAATAACAAATGAGTACTCAATGGAAACAGTAAAAAGCAAGAACGATTGCGAGAGAGACTATCTTCAAGTATTAATGAGCAAAATGCCAACCAGGAACTAGACAAGGTTGTCCACTCTCACCACTTCTCTTCATATTCGTGCTTGAAGTCTTAGCTGAAGCCATACATAAGCAAAGGGAATATAAAAGGATTCAAATCAGCAAGGAAGAAGTCAAGCTATCCCTATTTTGCAGACGACATGATCTTATACCTGAGGGATCCCAAAACTCACCAGGAAGCTCCTGGAAACTAATTGAGAGTTCAGCAGGGTTGGCAGGACACAAAATAATGTGCACAAATCAGAGGCCTTCCTATATGCCCAGAATGAACGAAGGTGAAAAAGCCTTAGAGAAACAATCCCATTTACTGTAGCCCTAAAAAATGAAGATTACCTTGGTATAAACCTAACTAAGGATGTAAAAGACCTTACAATGAAACTTTAAAACCCTAAGGAAAGAAATTGTTGAAGACACTCAGAAGGTGGGAAAAGACCTCCCATGCTCCTGGATTGGCAGAATCAACATTGTAAAAAATGACTATTCCTACCAAGGCCAATATACCAAATCAATGCTATACCAATAAAATCCCAAAGCAATCTCTTAAAGAGTGACCAAACAATCTGAAAATTCATATTGCGGGCACCAAAAGACCCAGGATAGCAAGACAATCCTGAGTACACAAAACACTGCTGGGAGTATCACCATACCGAACTTTAGTCTATACTACAAAATCCATAGTTATTAAACAGCCTGGTACTGTCTCCAAATAGACCATAGATCAATGGATAAGGGTTGAGGACACGATATTAAGCCCACAAAAAAATACAGCCATTGATCTTCGACAAAGGGGGGCACAAGAATCCAATGGGAAAAGAACAGTATCTTCAACAAATGGTGCTGGCAAAACTGGATCTCCACCATGCAGAAGATTAAAGCTGGACCTTATTGTCACCATGTACAAGACTTAATTCCAAATGGATCAAGGACCTTGAATCAGGCCAGAGACTATAAAAATCATAACTCACGGATAGGAACTCCCTTGAGCTGGTCGGGCTAGGCCAACATTTCCTAAACAGACATCCAATGGCACAGTCACTGCTACTACAACTCTCAATAGTTGGGATTTTGTGAAATTAAAGAGCTTCTGTTCAGATAAAGAGATTGTCACATGAGCTCAAAGGCAACCCACCAGAATGGGAGAAAATCTTCACTAACCACTATCTGATAGAGCTCTACTGTCCGAGTGCACAAAGAAACTAGAATAATAAAACCAAGGAAACATGGCCAATTAAAAAAATGGGCCCTAGAATTAAAGAAATTTCCAGGGATGTAATTAAATGTCTAACAAAATATCTTAAAGATGCTCCACTTCTTTAGCCATCAGGGAAATGCAATATCAAAACTTCCCGAGATATCATCTCACCTCGGCTCCAGGATGGCAAAAAATCCCACCAAATACACAACAACAAAATGCTGGAGAGGAGTGGAGGAGCGGGGAATCTCTCCACATTGCTGGTGGGAATGCAGGCTCTACAAGCCACTCTGGCGAAGCCGTCTGGAGATTCTTAAGAAATTAAGATTGAAATGCCATATGACCCTGCTATTCCATTTTGGGAATAACCCCCATGCAGCAGAGGTTCGCCTCGATCGCACCAGCACGACTATGTTCATAGCAGCACTGTTAACCATGGCAAAGTCATGGAATCAACCAAATGTCCAACAGTTGACAAGTGGATAAGGAACTGTGTATCTCTATCAATGGAGTACTACTCAGGCATCCAAAAATGATGTTGAATTACTGGAATTTGACGGGAAATGGATGTCATTAGAAACAATTACTTAGTGAAGTATCCCAGACCAGAAAAATTAATTGCCGTATGTCCCCTCATAGGTGGTCCCTAGTACCAAACTCACCGAGCCCACATTGAGACACTCAAGGCGTAAATCTATGTAATAGGTAATTGCAAGGATGTGAACAGGAGGGATGGGGTGGAGAGGCCACACCAGACAGAAGAGAGAGAGAGGGGACCATGTTACAGCAGAGAAAATCGACCTCCAAGGAATGCACTAGTAAGTAATGTAAACACCTGGTTAAGTTCACACGTTCGTTCCTGATCATGTACAAGAGGGGGTATGATCTCACCGAAGGGGAGAGCACATAGTCTGGCAGATGGGAAAATGATCTCTTTTGCAAATGGTGACTGATCCCTCCCTCACCGAGTGTTCTGCTTTTATTACATCTTACCCTTGATGTGACTATTATAACACAAGACTCCACGTTTAAAAGTTTTTTGTCTCTGACCACGGGGGTGACACACAGTGCCCATCAGGATGGAGCGAAGGGACTTGCAGGAGCAGCAAAACTGCAAAGCAACTCACAAACCCCAAATCCAGAACTTCAGCGACTCTATATCCTCCACATGAACTAAGCCAGCCTAATTCCCCCCATCCTGAAGCTCAGGGATATCCTGCGGAAGCGGGGGCGGTAAGGTGTGTAGATGTAAGAGCAAAAAGGATGGGGGGAGCAATGATTGAAGAGTCTTCACACTAGTTAGGGCTGAAGCCATCATAATAGGACTTTGCATGCCCTGCGCATGTTCGTCACACTATTGACCTCACAAAGTCTAACATCAGCTAAAAGCACCCAAGATCCTTGGAGGCAAGGATTGATGGCCACAGTAGTGTTCCTATGCTTAAGGGGAAACCAGAGAAAGGGTTCAGGGAAATGCCACTGGGTCCTTGTACGCATCGGAGAGGAGGACCCAGGAGCGTTTAGGCATACACAATTAAAGGACTCTTGGGAATTGGGGGGGGAGGCACTGGGAGAGGGGGGAGGGAGGGGAGGGAGCAGGGGGTTCGGGGGAAGGAGGAGGGGTGGGGGAGGGAACTGGTTAACCCTTTAACTTTGCATGAGCGGAACTATAATAAAAAATTTAAAAAAAAGAAAAAAACAAGGGAAAATGTGATATATCTATACATGGAATACTACTCAGCCATCAAAATGATGAATTAATGAAATTTGCCGAGAACGAAATGGATGGAATTAGAAAAAATTATTGGGTGAAGTATCCCAGACACAGAAAAATTAAGTGCCTTATGTACTCCCTAATAGGTGGATCCTAGTACCAAACCACTTAGTGACCCATACTTGTCACCTCCCACAAAAATTAATTCCAAGTTGATCAATGACCTCAACTATAGGCCGAGCTATAAAAACCCTAGTTGAAAGGGTAGGGAACTCCCCTCTAAGCTGATTAGATTAGGCCAAACAGTTCCTAAACAGAAATTCATAGCACAGTCACTACAACCAACACTCAAACAAATGGGATCATATGAAATTCAAAGAGCTTCTGTGCAGATACAGAGATTGTAACCCGGAGCAAAAGGCAACCACAGAATGGGAGAAAATCTTCACTAACCAATATCTGATACAGCTCTATATCTGAGTTATTGCAAAGATTATAAAACAGGAGAGAGAGGGAAGGATGGCCCCTCCAGAAACAAGGAGACAGGGGATCTGCTACAGCAGATAAATAGGTCACCCTCATAGTACTGCAGTTAATAGTGAGACATCTGGTTAAGCTCACTCACTTTCCTTTCCGGTCCACTTGCAGTAAGGGAGTTTGCATTTGTAACCAGTCCAGGGAGGGTATGAGTCTGGTAAATAGATGGTCAACATCCTGCAAATGGAGACTGACCCCCCCTCATGGGGTCTCTAATCTATTCCTTCTACCTTTGAAATTACTCTTATAATAAGACTCTATTTTACTCGCCTTTTATCTCTGGCTGGGGATGACCTAAAATATCAATCAGGGTGGAGCCAAGGGCAGTGCAGGAATAGCAAAAAACTGAAAAAAAAACGATAATTCAGAACCTCAGAGACCCCTACATTAATCACCTGGAACCAGACCAGTCAAATCTCTCCCCATCCTAAACGCTCAGGGAAATTTGTGGAAGATGGGGCCACTAAGATTGTAGCCTACAGATGGGGAGTCAATGTGATACGCAAGATTACGCCACACAAGTTAGGGCCGAAGTAACCCATATAGACTTTTCCTCACCTGTTCAATGAACTGACATATCAATGACTACCCCCCAAAGTCTTATCATGTGTCACAGGCACAGCTCCTTAGAGGCAGGGATTAACAGTACAATGTGTCCCCATACCTAAAGGGGAGCACATAAAGGGCTCTAGGCAATGCTACTGAGTCCTTATACTCATTTGTGTGGAGGACACAAAGGGGAGTTGACCACTCACACTAAAGGATGCTTTAGGTCATGGGGGGGGAGGCGGGGCATATGGGAGAAAGGGAGGCAGCATGAAAGGAAGGGGCAAGGGGGGGAGGGGCGCAAAGGGGTCCAGGGAGGGGTGGAGGGAGAGAGAGGGGCGTCCTGGGTGGTGGTACCTATTCAGTTTTCTGAGTGGAAAACAATAATTTAAAAAAGAATATTAAATCAAAACAAGTTAAATACTTTAAAAAGATAAAAATTTTGTTGCAGCTTCACCTGCATGTGTTGCTGATTAAATGACCTTACACGCTTAAGGGAACAAGTTTACTTTCTTACAACAGTCCGGTTACGTCTCCATCCAGCTTGACAGGAGACATGCACCAAACACCAGGGCTGGGAGATACTGCAACATGACCATTACACAGCTTAAGGGCAACAAGTTTACTTTCTTACAACAGTCCGGTTACAGTTCTCATCCGCTGACCGGAGAGCATGCACCAACACCAGGGAACCGAGGGAACTGGCCATATCATCACCACATAATGGCTGAGAGATGGACAATCCTTACTTGCAAGATCAGCATGTCTTGGCCAAGTTTAACATAAGGATGCCCACTCTCAACCAGCTCTCTGTGATTTATTCTGGGGCCTAATCCCTCACCGTAGGCTAGGCCTTTCCCATCAGCTAGAGAATCTCCTTCAGATTTGCTTTGGGCTCAACTAATTCTCTACAAATGTGCCCAGAACTCAAACCTTCAACAGTGTTCAAGTTGATTGCTTGTGTCTAACCATACAACATTAAACACAGAGGTAGTTGATATAATAAGGAAAACATTTTAAATTAAGATCAAGTCCAGCAAATCAAATACCACATCCTGTACTAATGAACACCTTCTGTTGCTCATCACATGTCAAGGTTGCTACAGATTCTAGTCATTTCAGTCCCTCTTTGCAGCTTGAAGTTATAAAAACAGACTTTTACGCAGGCTGAATCTCACTAGCAATTGTCCTCAGCAGCAGTCCCAACAGTTCTGGCATGTCAAAACACCCTCGGGTTTGCTGTGCAACTATAAGCTTCTTCCATTCTTCACCTTCCTTTCGGACCTCTTATGTCTGTCACTTGGTGCCAAGCTTTTGGGTCTCCATGAACCCTTTAGTAGTACACCAAAACCAGTATTTACCTGGGGGACGCATCAGATTCTTGAAGCAAGGTTGGAACAGGCTTGGTCTACTCAAGGCACAGCTGTACCCACTTTAGTGCTCTGACTTTGCTAAGCCTCTTTTTCTAGGCACGCAAACTTGTAAAAAGCAAGAAACCGCTTTAATTTGAGCTTTTGGTTCTGAAGGAATCTGGGTTTTCAAACCACGAAATCGCCCCCTTCGGGTTTTCGTCTTCCACCATCCCAGTGCAAGCACTAGGTTTTCCTTCATTGATATTCACTTCTCCCAACGCAGAGTATTCTTGCTGCCTGCCCTTTCCACATCCAGAGCTTCATGGCCACCGACCGCCGTCTCCTCTGTCAGCCAACCAGTCTTGTGTTTAATTCACACTTTACCAGTCCGTCTTGTTCCCCTTCATCAGAAAATGCCCCAAAACAATTTACACTCTCTCCAACATTTACTATTTTCCAAATGGCCCACAAAACTGCAAGACTGGTATTGGTAATCCACAAGTCAAAATCTACAAACTTTCAACTTTGTCCTGAAAAACCATTCAAAGCCACAGAGTCACATAGTCAGATTTATCAACAACATGCCACTTCCCAGATACCACATTCTGTTGCAGTTTCACCTCCATGAAATGGCTTTAAGGGAATAAGGGGCTTATTGTCTCTTATGATTACTGGTCACAGTTCTTAGTCCAGCTGATTGGAGAGCATGAACCAACACCAGGTTGAGGGAAATGGCCCACACCTCTCTATGTGCTAGCTGAGAGAGGGATGATCTTACTTGCCCGACCCAGAATTCTGACCAAGTGTACAAAAGGATGCCAACTCTCAACCAGCTCTCTGTGATTTATTCCAGGGCTAATCCACCGCCATAGGTGGACCTAGAAAAGACCAGACAAGAAATACAGGATGAGACAGGACTGGACAAGACCAGAACTGTTCAGATAGCTCTGGAACAAGACTGACACAGTACTGGATTAAAGCCACAGACACCAGACAGAATGAGAAAGAGCCTGACAGGACCGGGCTGGGACTAGGCAGAGCCGACCAGACCCAGGACAGACCAGCAGAGTCTGACACACTAGGTAAGTACAGACCGGACCTTACAGGACTGGAAAGGACATGGACACCACCCTGACAGGGACATAAAGGACCAGACAGGACTGGAGAAAGAGTAGAGAATCAGACAGAAACAATCAGGACCCAGGCAGACCAGACAGAGCCAGAACAGAACAGACAGATACTGAAAGTACCAGACCGTTAAAAGGACTGTTAAAAGACCATATAGAGTTGGAATGGGCCTGACATTACCTGACATGTCCAGATAAGGCAAGATCGGTACCGAGGTAGACAGTACTAAACAGGACCAGACAGAGAACTATAAGTGACCAGACAAGACCAGACAGGACTGGACAAAAATGACTAGGCCAGGTAGGAACTGGACAGAACAAAATAGCACCAGAAAAAGCCAGAAGAACCAGACAAGACCAGACAGAGCCACAGAAAGGAACAGGACACGTATGAGGCATGGATAGAAAGTACGAGGCAAGGGGGCTAGAGAGGTGGTCATGGGGTTAAGCTTCTGCCTTGCAGGCAGAAGGTCCTGAGTTGGATCCTAGACTCCACATATAGCAGCCGGGTTGGTAAGCGGGGGCGGACCTGCGTTTCTAGGCCTGGTAGGCAGAACCTGTGAATCCCGGGGCAGAGTAAACAAGGAGAAGGTGGAGGTGGTCCATGGTGGTTCCCGAATTTGTCTATGGTTCTACCACACACCACAACACACACCACACACACACACAACACACATACTACGCACAATTGAATAAGTAATAAATTTTCAAAAATTAAAAAAAAAAGAAAGTACCAGGCAGGGACCACGTCAGGATCTGACAGAATCAGATCTAGATGAGATAAGACTGGACTGGAATTAGCAGTAGCAGACAGGATGGCAAGGGTAGGGCAGGAAAAAGAAAAAGACTGAACTGGATCCGACTGGGAAACGAAAGTTGCAAGACAGGCATCAAAAAAGACTCTAGACAGACTCATACAGGACCATACAAGATTAGACAGAAACCAGACAGTATAATACAGCCTTCCTCTCTAGCCTTTTCCAGGTTTGGAGGCCAAGTTTGGATAGACTGGACAAAGAGAGGAATAAACAGAACCAAAGAGGATGGTTAGGACAGAACGGACCCACCAGCACCGGACCGCAATAGCAGGACTAGCCAAAGCCAGATGGGGGCCGACAGGACCAGAAAGAGATGGACGGGATTGAAAAGGACCAGACAACGTGTTGGACACAGACCAGGACAAGAGCAGGTAATGCCCAATTGGGTAGACAAGACAAGAAAAAATCCAGACAAGAAACTGAGAGGACCAGAGAGAACTAGACAGTGCCAGATAGAAATGACAGGACAGACAGAGAAAGATGTACTAGACTTGGACCATGGAGGACCAAAGGAACAGATAGCGCCTGAAAGAGATAGACATTACCAAACAGGACCACCCAGATCAGATATGACCAGGCTGGACCAAACAGAGCCAGAAAAGTGTTAAGACCGGACCAAAAAGGAGCCGAGAGGTCAGGACAGGATTAAACAGGAACGGGCAGGATAAATGGACTGGACAGAACAGGACAGGACTAGGCCGGGACTCAAAAAGGACTGAGACAAAGGCAGGACCAGTACTAGTCAGGACCTGAGTTTGGGGAAGTCTGAGGGGGACTGAAAGGATGGTACAGGTTAAAAGACAAAAACCAGACAGCATCAGACCAGGTTATTCAGGAGCAAGAGCGACTAACATGGTAGCAAACAGGACTGGATAGACCAGTAGGACCTGAAAGGCCCCGACAGGAATGGACAGAGCCAGATAGGACCAGAGAGACAACCATAAGAGCCAGACAAACAGTACACAAACAGAACCAGGCAGGACTAGAAAGGACTAGGCAGGACCAGATAGAATGAGACCACAGCCAGGGTAGTACTAGACAGGACCTGACTGGTTTGTAAAAAAGCTGGAGAGGATGAAAATATCTGGACAGGACTGCCAAAGAGCAGACAGAACAAGAAAGGAACAAAACAGGTTATTCAGGACCAGAGGGGACAGGACAATAGACAAGACCAGTCAGAGCCAGGACAGGACCAGATGAACAAGAACCATGCAGCAGTACCAAAGTTACCATACAGGAATAGACCGGACTAGATAGGACTGGACAGAACCAGACATAAACAGACAGAACCAGTACGGACAGATAGGAATAGACAGTATTGAGCAGAGATAGACACTACCAGACAAGACCAGACTGGCCCAGAGAGAGCAGACAGCACCAGACCAGCATATTAGCCAGAAGAAAAGACCGGACAGGAACAGACAAGACCACAAGACTGGACTAGCAGGATTAGACAGGATGGATAAAGCCTGATAGGAGCAGATAGGACCAGAGATGGCAGACAGAACTGGAGAGAGGTGGATAGGAGTGGAAAAGGAGCAGGACAGAAGTAGGTCGTGTCTAGGACCAGACAGGACTGCACAGGACTAGAAAGACCATAGGAGTTGGACAGGGGTCAGATTTAAACCCAGACGTGTGGACAAGGATGTTCACAACCTAAGAGTTGGGATATGCCTGACAGGCCAAACAGGACCAGCCACAGGCAATCAGTACCAAGAGGACCAGGCACCAGACAGTCATGGACGACCCAAACAGGACCATACATGACTGGAGCTTACTAGAGGACTGGACAGAAACAGGACAGGATGGAACAGACAGAGACAGGACCGGATAGGGAAGGCGCTGAAAAGGACTGGGACAGGGATGGACAAAGGATTGCATGGCCCAGACAGGACCAGAATTGACCAAAACAGAGCTGAACTGACATAGATACAACTGCGATAGCCAAACAGCACCAGACAGGTCTGAAAGAACTGACTGGATCATACAAGATTCATACAGTATAGGCAGGGCTAGGACAGGACCAGACAGGGCCAGACTTACACTGATAGGACTGGACCAAGAATTGCAAAGGGTATGACTAGGAATGGATAAGGCCAAACAGGGCATAGAGAACTAGAGAGGATCACAAATGTCTAGGACAGAGGGCCGGATGGTACCAGACTGGATTAGACAGAGTCAGTGAGGACCAGTGATGACCAGACCGGACCAGGACAGAAATAGACGGGACAGTTGAAAAGACTGGACAGGACCCAGGGACTGGAAGAAACTGGACAAGGCAAGATAGGCGTGGACTAATGGATGGGACCAGACAGTATGAGATGACAATGAGCCAGTACCAAACGAAGAAACGTCAGGACACCCGGAAGGCGTACTGATATGACAGAAACTGGAGAAGACTAGAATTGAATGGAAAGGGCATACAAAGACCGACAGGACTAGACAGATGCAAACAGGACCAGACAAGATAAGAAAAAGCACAGACCGTATGAGGCAGGGCTAGGGAGATACAGATAGGACCAGATGGACCAGACAGAGCCAAAACAGTCCTATGTAGGTCCAAACAGGACCAGACAGGTCCAGAAAGGAATGGACAGGACCTGACATTGCCAAAAAGGGTCAGACAGGACTGGAAAGAGCCATTATGACCACGAGCGAGAGAATCAGGCATAGCCAGACAGGAACAGGAGAGTACTAGACAGAGACCAGACACTGTCTGACTGATCACCCAGGAACAGATAGGGACTTGCAGGATTAGATGGGACTGGACAGTAACTCTAGGAACAGACAGGACCAGAAAAACTGACAGGACTAAACCGGACTAGGCAGAACCCAGGACAGGCCTAAAATGCACCGACAGTGCCAGACTGATCAGACAGGATGCCAAGAAAGAAAGATCAGATATTACTGGGCAGGACCAGTCAGACTGGAGAGTAACAGACAGGGAATAGAAGGATCAGAAATACCAGTACAGGGACCAGTCAAGGACCAGACAGGCCAGACAGGATGAAACAGGGCTATACAGCACTGGACAAGACCAGAAGGCGAAGTCACGGACCAGAGAAGACTGGAAAGAACTGATAGTATCGACAGGACCAGACAGAGACCGACAGTACCATATAGGTCCACCACAATACTAGACAAGAACAGAAAGGGCTAGAAAAGAGCTCGAGGGACCAAGCCAGGCCAGACCGAGCTGGACCGACCTTACGATTCGCGGATGTCTGCTCATAACGGCCGGACACGCCCGACACCGCCCGAAAACACAGAAGGACCCGAGATAGGATGTCACAGAGTTCAAATAGGAATGGACAGAGTCAATCGTCCGGGAGG
>JALPQD010000135.1:825768-984303 GCA_023101885.1 Typhlomys cinereus | reverse complement strand
TCTGATAGGGTATAGGCTAGAATTTCAACTTTCCTGTATATGTGGAGATTCATTTTGTGGCCCAATACGTGATCTATTTGGAGAAAGTTCCATGTGCTTCTGAGAAAAATGTGTATTCTTTGGTGCGTGGATGAGAAGTTCAATAGAGATCTGTAAGATCCATTTCAGTAAGGGTTTGATTAAGTTCCAAAGTGTCTCTCTTAAGCTATTGACCTGTTGACCTATCCCATGTTGAGAGGGCAGTGTTGAAATCGCCAAGAATTATCGTTTTGGGGTTGATTTCTTCTTTTAGATGCTTCAGTGTTTGCTTAATTAATGTGGAGGAGCCCATATTAGGTGCATATATATTCAGTATTGTCAAGTCTTTGGTAAATTCTACCTGTGACTAAAATGTAGTATGTTCTGTGTCTCTTAATTTTTTTTTTGGTTTGAAGTCCACTTTGTCTGATAGCATAATATCTACCCCGCCTGTTTCCTGGATCCATTAGCTTGCAGAATTTGGAACAGCCTTTTATTTTTAGTATGTGCCTATCTTTTGTGGTGAGATGTGTTTCCTGAAGGCAGCAGATGGATGGGTTGAGATTTCTAATCCAAGTTTGTAATCTTTGTCTTTTGATTGATGAGTTAATTCAATTGACATTCAGTATTATAATGGAGAAATTACTTTTATTTAATTCCTGAGATTTTTTATGTTTTAGTGGCTTTCATAAGTCTATTTTTGGCTTGTAGGTTTTGGTGGTATTATACTTCCCTTCTGTCCTCCTGGATATGCTTGTTCTTTTCTTCAAGCTTGAATGTCTTTTCTGGCATTTTTTGAAAGCCTGGTTTGGTAGACATGTAAGTCTTCAAGTTGTCTTTTTTGCTCATTCAATTCTTGAAGTATGTCTCTCCAAGCTCTTCTTGCTTTTACTGTTTCCACTGAAAAGTCATTTGTGATTTTTATAGGTTTACCTTTAAAAGTGACTTGTTATTTTTTCCCTTGAAGCTCTCAGGCTCTTTGTCTCAAATGTGGAGTGTTTTGACTATTATTTGCCATGGTAAGTTTTTATTTTGGTCATATATGTTTGGGGTGCAGAATGCCTCCTGTATTTGCTTGGGCCTCTCTTTCTTTAGATAAGGAAAGTTTTCCTTTATGGTAATTTGAAAAATTTCCTCAGGTGTCGTATTTTGGATTTCTTTTTCTGGTATTCCATGAATGTGCATGTTAGGCTTCTTCAAGGTGTCCCATAACTTTTGAATATTCCTCTCAAGTATCTTTTTGGCTTTAACAACCTCTTCCATTGAGCTGGTTAATTCTTCCACTTTGTCTTCAAGATCTGAAATTCTTTTTTCTGCTTCATTGGTTCTGCTGATAAGACTCTCTGTCGAGTCCTGGGTTGAAGATAACTTGTCTTTTGGTTCAATTTTAAACTCTGCCTGACTGTTTTAACTGTAACTCTCTATGCCTATTTTTGTTTCTTGAACTGTTTTCTCAACTCCTCCAAGTGTCTTTTGTGTTCCTGTTCAAAGTGGTTGATGCAGTTATTTAACTCCTCTGGGATTTCCTCTTTCATAGTATTGATCATGGTAATTATCATGCTTTGAAAGTCATTCTCTCGAGTGTTGCTTTCTTGGCTGTTTTCTGTGAATTTATTCTGGTCGTAATCTATCATTATGGGGTTAATTCTTTCAGTGGGAGATTTGTTTTCTTGGGTTTTGTTTCTCATGGATATAAGCTGTGACCTGGGCATTGTTGTTTTATCACTTAAGACCTTCTTTCAGTTTCTGTGTGTTTTGGACTGAACTGAATTATTTGGTATTATTTCTCTCAAGCAGTTGTTATTAGTGTTTGCCTTGGAGTTGGTTATGCTTGTTTGTTGTTATTGTTATTTCCTAGATGAGGCTATAAGACTGTTAGTTACATCAATTAAGTCAGGTTTAGTGGACAGGGAGTGAAGATTAGTATGGTAGTGCACTTTTATGATTTAGAACCTTGGTGATATGTGAGGGTGAATGGTATAGTCCCTGAAGTTGTATACGTTCTGTGGGTGGCTGTGACACTATTGATTCAGGGAGGCCTTGGCCCGGGCTCCCAAATCCAGGAGGTCTGACTACAGATAAGCTTGAATAGGAATCATACAGGCAGAGAGATGGACAACCAATGGGCAGAGGAATGAACAGCCAATGGGACGGAGGGATGAACAACTAATGGGAAGTGGCCATCTAACCTGGACACCTAGTAAACAACTAAATAATTGGTGGCTGCTTACCCCTCCCCCAAGCAGAGGGGTGGCCACACCTGATTGGCCCCAACCCTATATAAGCCCAAACACTGAGTCTGCAGCCAACTTGCCATCTGCGTGGTGCTTCTTGCCTGACTCCCAGGGTCTGGGTGGTGACCTCATTGACGGTTCACCCATTCGCCTTGCACACACGAGGTCCCGCCGTTTTCCCTCTTCCCCCCAGCTGGTCCGACGGGGGATTCAGCAACATGTGGCACTCCAACATGGGGTGGTGCTGCCTTTGGTGTAGATGAGACACCCGTTCCAGTAAAGTTCAGTGAGTGGCCACTTTAGTTTTGTGTTCCTGTGCTTACGGTGCCTGAGGTGAGCAGGTGGCCCCCTCCTCTTCCTCTTTCCCTGTTTGTCCTTAGGAACACGGACACTTGATCGCTTGATTTAGTGATGATCAAGGAGCCCCTCTTAAGGTTAGGAACTCAATTGCTCACTTGATTTGCTGATAATCAAAGAGCCACAATCGCTCATTTGATTTCACCACAATCAAAGAGCCCCTCTAAATTTAGGCTTTTCCAGGTTAGTTCACATGAGAAATTGGTCCCCTCAGAACTCAAAGCCCAGGATTGATTATATTGAATTGGTCTGACCAGGGGCATATGGTCTTGGGGAGTAACGAACCCCTAAAGTCCCTCACTAAGCACAGGACACTTAGCTCCAAAACACCTCTGTGTATGTCCTGTGCTAGGTCTCTTCTTGAACATTGGTTACCCCTTTAGGAGTTGTTTTCACTTTGACCTTGGTTCTAGTCATAGCTTTTCATTTTCTATGCTTTTTCACCTTGTCCACTCGCCTCCTAGTCATCTCTGCTCCATTAGGGAACCTTTCCTCTCCATAATGGGTAGTTTACTGTCCCATCAGAAGGCACCCCAGCTGACTGCTCTTAAGGTTATACTAGACTTACATAGGATCAAAGTGACGTGGAAGGACTTAGAAGATTTTTGGGAGGAAGCTTTAATCTTAGCTCCTTGAATTTCCCCAGAAAATGTCTGGGGCCCACAGATTTGGATGGGAGCACTCTTCTTGGCCTGTAAGAGGAAAGTCCAGGATGGCCATATGCCTCCCACCCCCTTTGTTCTCATCCTCCTATGGATCATAGCAAGCCTTAAAGGATCCTCCACTGAGGAAGCAATTAGTTGTAATTGTAATTTGTAAATTGTGGAGCGAACCCAAAATTAGTTCTTTGTTCTTCCTCCAGATCCCTTCCCTCCCCCTTTTTGGTTTGAGAACTCTACAGAGGACTCACAGGTCTGTGGGGGGGGGGCATTCCACCACCTGCTGACATCCCTTCCCTCCTCTTCTTCTTCCTATAGCTCTTGACTCCCCCTCTTTCCTGTCTGTATTTTCTGCTTCAGCCCATACATGTCTTAAAATCTCTCTTAGTTAAGACTGCTGGCCTAGAGAAATTTTAGAATGAGACTATGGTTTTAGCACCTTGGATTCCCCCAGAGAAAAAGTGGGAACTGGACCTATGAATGAGGATGCTTTTCCTTGCTAGAAATTTTTCATAATTAAGCTAAGCTGCCAGACTTAACTAATATGAGATCTTGTTTTAAATAAGGTTTTCTTAAATGTTAATCTGGCCTTTCATAAAGCTTTCAAGGGTAATTTTAAGACAGTTGCTGGTAAATTGTACAGTTGCTGGTAAAATGTTGTTCATGAGCTTGTATGTTTATATGTTCTGTGTTTATATGTTGTGTTTTGTGTCTGTGGCCACTTCATTTTTTTTCTCATTTATGTTGCACGCTAATATTAAAATTTTGGCATGCCATTTTTAAATACATGTATGTATACTTACAAATAAGAACATAAGAACAAATAATTTTGGTAACATCTAAGGCCTTAACTACTTATGTTTTGTATATCACTATTGTTTTTCTAATAGATTGTTTCTTTCATACAAGTTTTCTTACAGGTTTTTTCATATATTCCCAAAATAACAAAGCTTGCTTTCTAGGTCCTCAGATTATCCATTCAGGCCTCAGACATTCCTAAGATCACCAAAGGCCTGTTATAAACCAGGCTGTCCTCTATGAAAGCTATGACTTACCAATGTACAATTGTTAGGTTCTGATTTATGTCTCCCCAGCTCTTCTGGATCTTTTCTCCACCTGCCCCGCCTACAGCCTCTCCACCTGCCCTACCTGCCTACAGCACCTCCACATGCTCCTGCTCCTGCCCTGACAAAACCTCCTTTTCTCTGCCACTGCTTGAGTTCCCCTTAGGAACCACGATCCCTTCTCTGCGATGGTCTCATGACTGGTAGTCAGTGACGGGTAAGGCTCCACATGAAGGAGATGACCAACCTAAGACAGGCACAGTCGCCTATATTCCACCCAGCTGAAGAGGCTCGGGATCACTCCAGCTATCATGGTCCCCACTGAAAAAATTTTATAAATAAAAGAGTGAAAATGTGGCACTATCGATTCAGGAAGGCCCTACCCCAGGCTCCTGAATCCAGGAGGTCTGGCTATAAATAAGCCTGAAGAGGAATCATACAGGCAGAGGGATGGACAACCAATGGGTGGAGGAATGAACAACCAATGGGAAGGAGGGATGAACAACCAATGGGAAGCAGACATCTAACCTGGACACCTAATAAACAGCTAAATGATTGGTGGCTGCTCCCCTCCTCCCCCAAGCAGAGGGGTGGCCACACTGATTGGACCCTATCCCTATATAAGACCAAACACGCTCCCTTTATCCCACCCCGCTCCGCCGGTCGGGACGCGTGCAAGTGGTCCAGCCAGGCCTCACCCCGCGACCTAGGTAAGCTCCGCCCACGCCCACCCACCAGAACCCCAGGTCAGCTCAAAGGGACCCGGCTCCGACTCCAACCATCCAGCTGGAGCCGCACACAGGGCCGAGGGATGAGGAGGACCTCCCCCTGTGCCCAGGCCCGGCCACAGCTCCCCTCGGGTTAAAAGCTCCACGCCGACGCCCCCATCCTCCCTTTACCCCACCCCGCTTCGCCAGTCTGCACGCGCGTGCGCGGTCCAGCCAGGCCTCACCCCGCGACTTAGGTAAGCTCCGTCCGCACCCGCCCACCAGGACCCCAGGCCAAATAATTCAGTTTAGTGAAATTGAAAGCATAAGAGTTAAAACGACAATGCCAAAGTCAAAGTGCAAATCCATGAGAAGCAACACTCAAGTAAACAAATTTCCCACTGAAGAAATTAATCCCATAATGTTAGACTCCGACCAGAACAAACCCACGGAAAAAGGCCAAGAAAGCCTGACCCAGGATAACAACTTTCAAATTACGATCATTACCATGTTCAATACTATGAAAGAGGAAATCAGGGAGGAATTACATAATCGAATCAATCGCTTTGAAGAGGAACACAACAGACATTTGGAGGAGTTGAGAAATACAGTGCAAGAAACAAAAACTGGCATAGAGCAGTTAAAACAGACTCAAGCAGAGTTTAAAACTGAGCTAAAAGACAAGTTATCTTCAACCCAGGACTCGACAGAGAGTCTTATCAGCAGATACCCCCAACAGATACGACCAAAACAGAAGCACGCCACGGCAAATAATAGTTAAAACACTCCACATTCAAGATAAAGAACTGGTGCTGAGAGCTTCAAGGGAGAAAAAACAAGTCACTTTTAAAGGTAAACCTATTAAAATAACAAATGACTTCTCAGTCGAAACAGTAAAAGCAAGAAGAGCTTGGAGAGACATACTTCAAGTATTGAATGAGCAAAAATGTCAACCCAGGCTGATTTACCCTGCAAAACTATCAGTCATGATCGAGGGAGAAAGAAAAATCTTCCAGCACAAAGACAACTTGAAGGGATACATGTCCACCAAACCTTCAAAAAATGCTAGAAATGATACTCAAGCTTGAAGAAAAAAACAGGCATATCCAGGAGAACAGAAGGCAAATATAACACCATTAAAAGCGAAGCAATATACTTATAAAAACTACTAAACATAATAAATGTCTGGAATTAAAATAGTTTCTCCATTATAACACTAAATGTTAATGGAATTAATTCACCGATCAAGAGACACAGATTACAAACTTGGATTAAAAATCACAATCCATCAATCTGCTGCCTGCAGGAAACCCATCTCACCACAAAAGATAGGCACGCTCTAAAAATAAAAGGCTGGTCAACAATTCTACAAGCAAATGGAAGCAGAAAACAGGCAGGGGTAGCCATTATGCTATAGACAAAGTGGACTTCAAACCAAAGAAAATTATAAGAGACACGGATGGATACTACATTTTAGTCACAGGTACAATTCACCAGGAAGACTTCACAATACTGAACATATATGCACCCAATACGGGCCCCTCCACATTCATTAAGAAAACCCTACAGCGTCTAAAGCAAGAAATCAACCCCCAAACGATAATTCTTGGGGACTTCAACACCGCCCTCTCAACATGGGATAGATCAACAGGTCAAAAGCTTAACAGAGACACTTTGGAACTTAATCAAACCCTGAAAGAAATGGACCTTACAGATCTCTATCGAACTTTTCACCCACGTACCAAAGAATACACATTTTTCCAGCAGCACACGGAACTTTCTCCAAAATAGATCACATATTGGGCCACAAAAATCTACACATATACAAAAAGTTGAAATTCTAACCTGTGCCCTATCAGACCACCACGGCCTAAAGCTGGACATCCACAACACATCAAACAAGAGAAAATACACTAACTCCTGGAAACTTAACACTATGATGCTGAATGAGAACTGGATTCAGGAAGAAATTAAAAAGGAAATTCAAGATTTCCTGAAAGTGAATGATAAGAAAATACAACTTACCAAAATCTCTGGGACACAATGAAAGCTGTTCTAAGAGGTAAGTTCATAGCTCTTAATGCCTACATCAAAAAATGGAAACATCAGAAATAAACAACTTAACAATGCAGCTTAAAGCTTTAGAGAAACTAGAGCAATCTGATCCCAAAAGTAGTAGAAGAGAGAGATTAGCAAAATAAGGGGAGAAATATCTGAAATCGAGATAAGAAAACGATAGAAAAAATCAACCAGTCAAAAAGCTGGTTCTTTGAAAAAATCAATAAGATTGATACACCCCTAGCTAAATTAACCAAAAGCAGAGAGAGAAAACCCAAATTAACAAAATTAGAAATGAACATGGAGTTATCACTACTGATACCCAAGAAATCCAGAGAATTATAACATCATATTTCAAAAACTTATACTCTGTGAAGTTTGACAACACAAAAAGATGGATGAATTTCTAAGTAAACACAACTTACCTAAATTGAATCAGGAAGTTGTGAATTATTTAAATAGTCCTATAACATATAAGGAAATTGAGGAAGTAATCTCGAATCTTCCCACCAAAAAATGTCCTGGACCAGATGGATTCAGCACAGAGTTCTACCAGACATTTAAGGAGTTAATAACACCAATACTCCTTAAACTGTTCCATCAAATAGCAAAGGAAGGAACACTACCAAATTCCTTCTATGAAGCTAATATCGTTTTAATCCCAAAACCTAATAAAGACTCACTTACAAAAGAAAACTATAGGCCGATCTCCTGATGAACACAGACGCAAAGATTCTCAACAAAGTCTTAGCAAATCGGATTCAAAAACATATTAAAAAGATCATTCACGGGGACCAAGTAGGCTTCATCCCCGGCACACAAGGTTGGTTCAACATACGCAAATCAATAAATGTAATTCATCATGTAAACCAGTCCAAAGTCCAAGACCACATGATACTCTCGATAGATGCAGAAAAAGCTTTTGACAAGATCCAACAGCCTTTTATGATCAAAACGCTAGAGACAGTAGGAATGGAAGGAACCTTTATCAATATAATAAAAGCTGTATACAACAAGCCCACAGCAAGGATTATGCTCAATGGGGAACAATTGGAAGCATTCCCACTTCGATCAGGAACTAGACAAGGCTGTCCACTCTCACCACTTCTATTCAATATTGTACTTGAAGTCTTAGCTGAAGCCATAAGACAAGAAAGGGACATAAAGGGATTCAAATCGGCAAGGAAGAAGTCAAGCTATCCCTATTTGCAGATGACATGATCTTATACCTGAGGATCCCAAAAACTCCACCAGGAAGCTCCTGGAACTAATTGAGAAGTTCAGCAGGGTGGCAGGATACAAAATTAATGAACAAAAATCAGAGGCCTTCCTATATGCCCAGAATGAAAGAAGCGAAAAAGCCTTGAGAGAAACAATCCCATTTACTATAGCCCCTAAAAAAATGAAATACCTTGGTATAAACCTAACCAAGGAGGTAAAAGACCTTTACAATGAAAACTTTAAAACCCTAAGAAAGAAATTGCAGAAGACACGAGAAGGTGGAAAGACCTCCCTGTTCCTGGATTGGCAGAATCAACATTGTAAAAATGACCATCCTACCAAAGGCAATATACAGACTCAATGCTATACCAATTAAAATCCCAAAGCAATTCTTCAAAGAAGTTGACCAAACAATCTTAAAGTTCATGTGGAGGCACAAAAGACCCAGGATAGCAAAGACAATCCTGAGTAACAAAAACACTGCTGGAGGTATTACCATACCAAACCTTAGTCTATATACAAATCCATAGTTATAAAACAGCCTGGTACTGGCTCCAAAATAGACACACAGATCAATGGATAAGGATTGAAGACCCAGATATAAGCCCACAAAATTACAGCCATTTGGTCTTTGACAAAGGGGCCCAAAGAATCCAATGGAAAAAAACAGCATCTTCAACAAATGGTGCTGGCAAAACTGGATCTCCACATGCAGAAGATTAAAGCTGGACCCGTACTTGTCACCATGTACAAGACTTAATTCCAAATGGATCAAGGACCTTGATATCAGGCCAGAGACTATAAAAACCATAGTTGAAAGGATAGGGAACTCCCTCGAGCTGATTGGGCTAGGCCAACATTTCCTAAACAGACATCCAATGGCACAGTCACTGCTACCAACTCTCAACAGTTGGGATCTTGTGAAATTAAAGAGCTTCTGTTCAGATAAAGAGATGTCAAAGGCAACCCACAGAATGGGAGAAAATCTTCACTAACCACATATCTGATAGAGCTCTATGTCCAGAGTGCACAAAGAACTTAGAAAACTAAACTCCAAGGAAAACAATGGCCCAATTAAAAAATGGGCCCTGGAACTTAAAAGAAACTTTACCAGGGATGAAATTAAAATGTCTAACAAATATCTTAAAAAATGCTCCACTTCTTTAGCCATCAGGGAAATGCAAATCAAAACTTCCCTGAGATATCATCTCACCCCGGTCAGGATGGCAAAAATCCACAATACAAACAACAACAAATGCTGGAGAGGATGTGGAGAGAGGGGAACTCTCCTACATTGCTGGTGGGCTCATACAGCCACTCTGGCGAGCCGTCTGGAGATTCTTAAAGAAATTAAAGATTGAAATGCCATATGACCCTGCTATTCCACTTTTGGGAATAACCCCCCATACAGCAGAGGTTCACCTCGATAGCACAAGCGACCATGTTCATAGCAGCACTGTTTACAATAGCAAAGTCATGGAATCAACCCAAATGTCCAACAGTTGACGAGTGGATAAGGAAACAGTGGTACATCTATACAATGGAGTACTACTCAGCCATCAAAAATGATGAATTACTGGAATTTGCTGGGAAATGGATGTCATTAGAACAATTATATTAAGTGAAGTATCCCAGACCCAGAAAATTAAGCGCCGTATGTACTCCCTAATAGGTGGCTCCTAGTACCAAACCCACCCAGCCCATCTTGAGACACTCATAGGTAAATCTATGTATTACCTACAGTAATTGCAAGGATTATGAACAGGAGGGATGGGGTTGGAGGGCCACACCAGAAACAAGGAGAGAAGTGACCATGTTACAGTAGGAAAATAGGCCTCCATCAAGGACTGCAAGAGTAATGTGACACCTAGTTAAGTTCACAATTTGTTCCTGATCATTTACAACTAAGGGGTATGAACTCACCAGAAGGGGGAGCATATAGTCCGGCAGATTAAAAGTAACCATTTTACAAATGGGTGATTGACCCCTCCCATTGCCTAATGCCATATGACCCTGCGATTCCACTTTTGGGTATAAGTATTACATCTACCCTTGAATGTGCTCTTATAATAAGACTCCAGTTTAACAGCTTTCTGTCTCTGGCCAGGGGGTGACATATAGTGCCCATCACGATGGAGTGAAGGGCATTCACAGGAGCAACAAAACTGCAAAAGAAAATCAACAAACCACTATCCAGAACTTCAGAGACTCTGTATCAACCACCTAGAACTAGGCCAGACTAATCTCTCCCCATCCTGAATCCAGGGACATTTGCGGAAGAGGGGGCGGTAAGAGTGTAAGAGCAAAAGGATGGGAGGAGCAATGATTTGCAAGATACTCCACACAAGTTAGGGCCGAAGCAATCATAATTGAACATTGCATGCCCGGCGCAATGTCCAACACAGTATTGACCTCACAAAGTCTAGCATCTGCTAAAGGCACCAAGATCCTTGGAGGCAAGGGATTGACAGCCACAGTAGTGTTCCTATGCTTAAGGGGAACACAGGAAAGGGTTCAGGGAAATGCCACTGGGTCCTTGTATGTCATCGGAGAGGGCCCAGAGGAGAGTCAGGCATGCACAAGAAAGGACTCTGGGAATTGGGGCGGGAGGCATTGGGGGATGGGGAGGGAGGGGTGAGGGGAGGGGATCAAGGGGTTTAGGGGGGAGGAGGAGGGAGGGAGGGAACTGGTGTACCTAATAAGTTTGTATGAGCTGAAATAATAATAAAAATGTATTATAAAAAACAAGACCAAACACTTCCTAAATAAAGCTGAATTTGCAGCCAACTCATCTGTGTGCTGCTTCTCGTCTGACTCCAGGGTGGTGACCCCGTCACTGGCTCACCTATTTGACTAATGCCCACGAGGCCCCACCGTTTCCCCTCTTCCCCCCGGCTGGCCCGGCGGGGGATTCAGCAACAGGTGGCTATTTGGAAAAGTTGAACTACAGTGACTAAAAATTGAAAGGAACAGGATGATAAAAAGGGGGATACTTATCTTTAAGCTGTATGTGAAGAATCTCTCCCATGTGATTGGATGATTTTAGAGGACTTCAGATGTATGGCCTTTGTCCCCTAGAGCTTTGCATGGGTTTTCTTTGGACTCTGTTAAATTCTGAAGAGTGTGTCTTCCCTGGACTGTGCACATCCTGAGTGGAAAGGGCAGAGCTTCTTGTCGTGGCACAGTTCACCCGTGACCTGGGGTGTGGCCTAGGGTTCTTCCCTAGCCCAGTACAGAGTGCATGCTGCTCTGGCTGGCTGGTGGGAGGAGCTGGGATGAACAGGTGACCTGAGGCCTTAGGGGTGTGCCAGGGGGTTTACCTGAGGAGCAGTGTGTCCTCCCTGGACCATGTGCATCCTGGGCAGAAAGGGCTAATACATTCTTAAGGTTAAGAAACTTTGAACTTTTAAAATGTTGGAACTGAAGTTTTAATGAAAGAACATTTTAAATTTATGTATGAAATATATTTATATAAATAGATAACTTTTAACATTTGTGGGGACAAAGCTTGAAGGTTACAATTTAAAAGTGCTACGTGTAAAAAAATAAAATAAAAAATAAAAAATAAAAGTGCTATGTTTTTGTTTCAAGTTGACAAGAGGTGGAGTCAACTTGACAGTTGAGGGTTTGGGTTCTGGGCACATTTGTAGAGAATTAGTGGTTGAGTTAAGCCCAGCAGAGCAAACCTGAAGGAGATTGTCCAGCTGATGGGGAAGGTCCAGCCTATGATGGGTCTGATTAGGTCCTGGAATAAATCACAGAGAGCTGGTTGAGAGAGTTGGCATCCTTTTGTACACTTGGCCAGAATGCTGGTATGGCAAGTAAGGATCATCCCTCTCTCAGCTATCACATAGAGATGGTGTGGCCAGTTCCTTTGGCCTGGTGTTGTTGCATGCTGTTCCATCAAGCTGGACTAAGAACTGTAACCAGTATTCATAAGAGACAATAAACCCCTTGTTCCCTTAAGCATTTGATGGTGATTTATTAGCAACCATGCAGGCAAACTGCAACATATTCCTATCATGTCCTGTCTGGCTAAGTCTGCCCCTGTCTCATACTATCTGTCTCTGGTACTATCTGGTCCTGTCTGGCTCCAGCTGGTCCTATCTGGTATACTGTCTGGCTGTCTGTTCCTGGCTGTGTCTGTCTTGTTCTGTCTGGTACTGTCTGTCTCTGATCAGTCCTATTCATTCCTGTCTGGTCCTGTGTGTATCTGTCTGGTTCTGCCTGGTCTTATCTGGTCTTATCTGGTACTCTCTGGCTCTTTCTGGTTCTGTCATGTCCAATACAGCTCTGTCTTATCATGTCCAGTCCTTTCTGACCCTGTCCAAAAAGATCAGATCCTGTTAGGCCCATTCTGGACCTGTCTTTTCCTGTCTGGTTCAGTCTGATACTGTCTGGTAATGTCTGGCTCTGTCTTGTCTTATCTGGCTCTATGTGATCCTGTCTGGTCCTGTATGATCCAATGTGACTCTTTCAGGTCCTGTTTGGTGTTATTTGGCTCTCTACAGTTATGTCCACTCCTGTCTGGCACTGTTTGTTAAATTCTGGTCAGGCTTATTCTGGCCCTCTCTATTCCTGCCAGGCCCTGTCCAGCCTTATACAATCCTGACCAGCCCTGCCAAATTCTCTCTGGTCCTGTCCTGTACTGACCATTCCTGTCCTGTTCTGGTCTGCTCCATCCAACACTGTCTGATGCTATCTAGCCCAGACCAATCCTGTCTGGTTCTGTCTGGTCCTGTCTGGTACGTGTGTTCCTGTCCAATCCTGTTTGGTCTAACCCGGCCCTGTCTGGCCCTGTCTGGGTCTATTTGGCTCTGTCTGGTCCTGTCCAGCCTGTCCAATCTTGTACAGTCCTATCTGCTCCTGTGTGTACCTTTCCATTCCTGTCTGGTAATGCCTGTATAGTCCTTATACTTCCGTTTTCCCTTGTCTGATTATGACCAGTTCTTTGCTGACCTGTCTGGCCCTTTCTGTAACTGTCTGATCCTATCCACTCCTTTTCAGTCCCATGTGGTTCTGTCAGGTCCTATGTGGTAGTTTCTGCCTCTGCTTCTGTCTAGTCCTGTCTGACCCTTTTCAGTCCTCTCCACTCGTCCAGCCTTGTCCAATCCTGTTCAGTTTGGTCTGTTCTTGTCTGACTCTGTCTGGTCCTATGTAATACTGTCTGGCCCTGTCTGGCCCTGTCTGGTATTGTGTAGCTCTACCTTGCCATGTCTAGTACTATCAATTCCTGCCTTGCTCTTTCTGGCACTGTCCAGTGCCTGTCTGTTCCTATGTGGTACTGCCTGGTCCTATGTGGTCCTTACTGTTCTTTTCTGACTCTTTCTATTCTTGTCAGGTCATGTCCAGATCTGTCTGGTCCTGTCCAGCCCCATTTGGCCCTGTCTGGTCCTTTCTGTAGGTGTACAGTCCTGTTTGTTCCTGTCTGTTCTAGTCTCTCTCTCTCTGGCTCTTTCTGCCTCTGCCTCTGCCTCTGCCTGGTCCTGTCTGGTCCTGTATGGTTCTGTCCAGTACTATCCAGACCTCTCTGGTTCTGTCAGGTCCTGTCTGGGCCTATCTGGTAGTGTTATGCTTTGTCTGGTCCTGTTTATTCCTCTCTAGATCTTTCTCTCCATGTCTGCTCCTGTATCATTCAATCTGTTCCCTATCCAGTCCTCTCAGTTTCTCTCTAGTCCTGTTTGGCCCTATCTCTACTCCTGTCTGGTCCTGTATAGTACCCTCTTGCTTTGTCTGATTCTGTCTGATCCTTTCTGCTTCTGTTTGGTATTCTCTGATCCTATCTGGTTCTTTCTTTTCTGTCTGCTCCTATCTAGCTCTGTCCATTCTTGGGGGGGGGTCCTATCTGGTCCTTCCCAGTACCATCCATTCCTGTCTGTTTTTTCAGGTCCTATCTGTTTCTCTCCATTCCTGTCCTTTACTATACAGCCTGGTTCTGTCTCATCCTGTTTGGTCCTGTGTGGCTCTTTCTAGTCCTGTCTAGTCCTGTATGGTCCTCTCTAGACCTACCCAGACCTTTCTGGTTCACTATACTCCTGTATGGACCTTGCTGGTACTATCCAGCTCTCTCTCCTCCTGTTTCATCCTGTTTGGCCTATATGGTCTTACCAGCCCTGGCTGCTTCTGGCCAGTCTTGTCTGGGCTTCTCCAATCCTGTCCAGTCTTTTCTGGTCCTGTCTGGTCCTGTCTGGTCCTGTCTGGTCTTGTCTGGTAGTGTCATGCTCTGTCTGCTTCTGTCTAGTCATCTCTAGCTCTGTCTATCCATGTCTTCTCCTGTCTGGTCCTGTCTGGTCCTATCCAGTTCTCTCTAGTCCTCTTGTTCCTGTCTGCCTCTATCTGGTCCTGTATGGTACTGTGTAGCTCTGTCTGATCCTCTTTGGTCCTTTCTGCTTCTGTATGGTATCTCTGATCTTATCTGGCTCTTTCTTTTTCTATCTGGTTCTAACTAGCTCTGTCCATTCCTGGTGAGTCCTATCTGGTCCTGCCCTGTACTGTCTGTTCCTGTCTGGTGTTGTCAGATCCTGTCAGGTTCTGTTTGTTCCTGTCCTTTATTATACAGTCCTGTACAGCCCCATCCAATATTGTCTAGTTTTTTCTGGTCCTGACTGATCCTGTCTCATCCTGTTTGGTCCTGCCTGACTCTTTCTGGTCCTATCAGTTCCTGTGTGGCTCTGTATGGTCCTGTCTTGTTCTATCTGGTCCAGTATGGTCCTATCTGGTTCAATCTTTTCCTGTCTGGTTCTGTATGTTATTGTTTGGCTCTGTCTGGTCCTTTCTATTCTTTTCTGGCTCTGTCTGGTCCAGCCTAGTCATGTGTCACCTCTCTGGACCTGTCTGTTTCTTTTCTGTCTGATAGTGTCTAGTCATCTCTAGTTCTGTCTATCCATGTCTTCTCCTCTCTGGTCCTACCCAGTTTTCTCAGTTTCTCTCTAGTCCTCTTGAGGTACTAGGGCTCTGTGAGGTACTATCTCGTTCTGTCTGATGCTTTCTGGTCAGTCCTGTTTGATCCTGTGTGGATCTGTATGGTTCTATTTGATCTTGTCTGGCTCTGTATAGCCCTCTCTAAGCCTGTCTGGTACGTGTCTGGCTCTGTATGGTACTGTCTGGCTCTGTCTAGAATTGTCTGCATCTGTCTATCCTAATAGATTCTGTCTAGTGCTGTGTGGTCTTGTCCTCTTAGTTTCCATTGTATTTTTCTTCCTGCACGATCCTATTTGGGTTTGTCAGCTCTTTTCTGTTCTTGCACAGTACAGTCCTGTCCTTTCTGGCCTGAACAAGACAAGTCAGGTTCTGTTTGGGCTCATTTTTCACGTGTAGAGTCCTGTCCATACCTGTCTGGTCTTATCTGGTCCTGTCTGGTACAGTCTGATACTTTCTGGCTCTATCTGGCTCTACCTGATCCTTTCTGGATCCAGTCTGGTTCTGGTTTAGCTCTGTGCCTATCGAGGCCAATCCAACACTGTTGGCTCAATTCTGTTCCTCTGGTCCTGTCCATCACTGTCTGGCCCTTTCATATCCAATGAGGTCCTGTCCAGTTCTGTCTGATCCCATCCAGTCCTCTCTGGTAAGCTCTGGTCCTGTGTAGTCCTGTCAGGCACTTTCCCATCCTCTTTGATCATGAACTGCCTTCTCTGGTCCTGTGTAGTCTTATCTGGCCTTATCCAATCCTGTGTGGTCCTTTCTGGTACTGTGCATTCATTCCTGTCTGGTCCTGTATGGTCCTGTCAGTTCCTGTCTTGTTCTGTCTGCTCCTTTCCTCTTTTGTCCAACCTCTCTGGTCTTTCTGGCCCTCTCTGGCCCTATCCAGCCTTGTGTAATCCTGTTTGGTTCTGTGTGGTCTTGTCCTGTCAGGCTCTGTCTGGTCCTGTCTGTTTCTGACTGGTCTTTTTAAATACTGTCTCCTTATGTCTCATACTTTTTATTCCTCTCTGACTCTGTCTGGATTTGTCCATTGGCAGTTCTCTTTAGTTGTGTATAGCCCTCTCTGGTCCTGTCTCTTCCTGTCTGGTACTATCTTGGTCTCCCAAGTTTTATCTTGTTCTCTCTGGCACTTCTCATCCTGTTTGGTACTGTCTGGCTCTATCAGGTCAAATCTGGTTCTGTCAAGCTCTTAAAGGTCTTCTCCCGTCCTGTCTAGCCCATTCTGGGCCATTTGGTGCTATCAGCCCTGTCCAATCATGTACAGTTCTGTCCATTCCTGTCCAGTCCTGTCTAGCCCAGTCTAGTCCTGTCTTCTACTGTCTGGCTCTCTGGTCCTGTCTGGCTCCAACTGGTCCTATCTGGTACTGTCTGGTTCTGTCTTGTTCTGTCTTGTACTATCTGCCTCTGACCAATCCTGTTCATTCCTTTATGGTCCTGCATGTACTCTCTGGTCCTGCCTGGTCCTTTTTAGTCTTGTCTGGTCCTGTCTGGCTCTGTCTGACCCTATCTGGCCCTATCTGGCCCTGTCCAGTCCCATCTGGCCCTTTCCAATCCTGTCTGTTCCTGTCTAGTCCTCTCTGGTGCTCTCTGTTTGGTCCTGTCTGGTTCTGTCTTTCCTGTCTGACTCTCTCTGGTCCTGTCTAGTACTGACAGGCTCTTTTTCTATTCTATTTTGTCATTAATGTCCCTGTCCAGCCCTGTCCGGTCATATCTGGTCCTGTCCAATCCTATGTGGTCCTTTCTGGTCCCGTGCATTCCTCCTGCCAAGTTCTGTCTGGCCCTATCTGGTGTTTTCTGCTACTATCTTCCTGTGTATAGTTCTGTCTGCTCCTTTCTAGCTATGCTTGATCCTGCTGATCTTGTCTTGTTCTGTCTGGTCCTCTCTGGTCATATCCAGTACTGCCTGTCCTGCCTTGTCCTGTCTGGTACTGTCTGGCTCTGTCTGACTCTATTTGCTCCTGTCTGTTCCTTTCTGGCTCTGTCTGGTCCCCTATTGTCCTATCTGGTCCTGTCTGGTCTGTTTTCTGTTTTTCTCTTTCTGGTCCTCTCTAGTCTGTCCAGCACTGTGTAAAACTGTCTAGTCCTACATAATCCTCTCTGGTCCTGGTCCTGTCCAGTACTGTCTAGTACAAACTTATCCTGTCGGCTATCTCTGACTCTTGTCTTTTCCTGTCTGGTACTGTCTGGTCCTGTCTATTTGTGTCTGGTCCTCTCAGTGTCTGTCTGGCTTTTTTTTTTTTTTGTCCTGTTCAGGCATATCTGGCACAGCCTACTCCTTTCAGTACTATCTGACTCTGTCCAGTCCTCTGTGGTCTTGTCTTGTCCTATCCAGTTGTCATAGTTAAGCACAGGTGTCAACTTGACTCTTGAGGGTTTGAGCTCTGGGCACAGTTTGTAGAGAGTTGATGGTTGAGTTAAGCCAGAGCAAACCTGAAGGAGATTGTCTAGCTGCTGGGAAGACCCAGCCCATGGTGGGTGGGATTAGGCCCTGGATAAATCAGAGAGAGCTGGTTGAGAGAGTTGGCATCCTTCTGGTCTGGCAGTAAGGATTGTCCATCTCTCAGCCGTTATGGTGGCCAGTTCCCTTGGCCCTGGTGTTGGTGCGCGTGCTCTCCCGTCAAGCTGGACTATGAACTGTAACCAGACTATCGTAAGAAAGTAAACTCCTTGTTCCCTTAAGCTGTGTGATGGTCATTTATCAGCAACTATGCAGGCAGACTGCGACACCAGTATTCTCTGGTTCTGTCTAGCTCTGTCTGGTCCTGTCTGACACTGTCTGATACAGTCTGATCCTGCTGGTTCTTTCTGGTCTTCTCTGATCTAGTCTCACATTTTCTGGTCCTGTCCTATTCTGTCTAGTACTCCATGATTCTGTCTAGTCCATATAGTCCTGCTTGTACTGTCTTGCTGTTTGATTCCAGTCCCACATGGTCCTGTCTGTTCCTTTTGATCTAGGCCTGCCCCATATGGTTATGACTGGTTCTGTCTGGTAATGTCTTGGTCCTTACAAGTACTGTCTGGTGTTTTCTATATCTGTCTCATATTGTCTGTTCCTGTCTGGCTCTATCTGGTCCTGTTTGGATGTCTTGTACTATACTGAGTGTTTCTGTCTGTTCCTGTCCATTCCTGACTGGTTCTACCTGGTTCTGCCTCATCCTGTCTGTTCTTGTCTGGTACTGTCTTGCTCTTTCCACTACTGTCAGGTCCTGGTCGGCTCTGTCTGGTCCTGTCTGGTCTTGTCTGGCCCTGTTTGGACCAGTGAGATCATGTCTGGCCCATTCCCAAGCTGTACAGTCATGTCCATTCCTGTCTGGTACTGTCGATACTGTTGTCTGGCTGTATCTGATCAGTCTAGCTCTTCCTGGTCCTGTCTGGCTGTGCCTCATCTTCTCTGATCCTGTTTGTCTCTGTCCAGTACTGTCTGACACTGTCCAGTCTATTGTGGTCCTGTCCATTCCTGTCTGGTCATATCCTGTATCCTTCATCTGGTATTATCTGGTCTTATTTGGATCTAACTCATCTTGTCTTGTTATGTCCAGTGCTGTCTGGTCTTGTCAGTTTCTGTCCATCCAGTCTGGTACTGTATAGTTCTGTCTGTTACTGTCTGCCTCTTCTGGTCCTGTCTGTTTCTGTCAAGCATTTTCCAGTCCTCTTTGGTCCTATCATAACTTTCTATCCCTGTCTGGACCTGTCTGCATAATTCCAATAATGTCTGGTCCTTTCAAATCCCTTGTGTGGACCTGTCTGGTGCTGTCTGGTCCTGTCTTGTTTGTGGTTCTATCTGTTCCTGTATGCTCCTCTCTTGTCCTGTCTGACTATTTCTTGTCGTTTCAAGTATTGACTAGTTCTGTCTGGGTCTGTGTGGTCCTGTCTGGTCCTGTGTAGTCCTGTCTGGCCCTGTGTAGTCCTGTCTAGCTCTGTCTTACCTGTTATGTATTGTCTTCCTCTGTCCATTGTGTCAGGTACTGTACAATCATGTTTAGCCCTGTCTGGTCCTGTCTGTCCCTGCATAATACTGTTTTTTTCTTTTCTGATCATGTCTGGTCCTGTCTGGCTATTTGGTCCGTTGTGTTTATCTCCAACATCGTCCTCATGTGTCAGGTCCTATCTGGCCCATTCTGGATGCGTTTAGTCCTGTGTCCTGTTTGGTTCTGTCTGGTACTGTCTGGCTTTGCCTGGTCCTCTCTGTTCCAGTTTGGCTCTGTCCAATTCTGTCCGGTTTTCTCCAACACTGTCTAGTCAATTGTAGTCCTGTCCATTCCTGTCCAGTCTTGTCTTGTCCTGACTGGAACTGTCTGTTCCTATTTGGATCTGACTCATTCTTGTTTGGTTTTGTCAGGCTCTGTCCAGTCCTGTCTGGTGCTCTCTGGTCCTGTCCAGTCCTGTCTGGTCCTGTCTAGTACTGTCTAGTCCTATCTGGTATTGTCTGCCTCTGTATGGTCCTGTCAGGCATTTTCCATTCCTCTGCAATATGATCAAGCCCTGTGTTTCCCTTCTGCTACAGGTCCAATCCTGTCCGTTCCTGTTCAGTCCTGTGGGCCTGTCTGGTGTTGTCTGGTCCTATGTGGTTCTGCCTGTTTCTATCTGGTCCTTTCTTTCAGGTTCTCTCTGGCCCTGTTTAGTCCTATCTGGTCCTGTATGGATTGTCAGTTCTGTCTGGTCCTGTCTGATCCTGCCTGTCTCTGCATAATCCTATCTGTTCTGTCTGGCTCTTTATTATGTAAAGTCTTGTGTTACTCTGTCCTGTCCTGTCCTGTTCTGTAGTATGCCTCCCTGTCTGGTCAATTCCTGCTCCTGTCCCATTCTGTCCAATCCTGACTGGTCCTGTTTGGTACTGTGTCATTCTGTCTCCTACTTTCTATTCCTCCCTGGCTCTCTATCCTGGACTGTCTATTCCTGTGTGTTCTCTTTGGTTCTATCTGGTCCTGTCTAGCCCTGTCTCTTTCTGTCTGATACTGTGTGAATCTGCTTCATCTTATTTGTCCCTGTCTGGCTTTGTCTCATCCTGTCTGGTACTGTCTTGCTCTATCAGTTCAGTCCTTAAATGTCTTCTCTAGTCCTGTCCAGGCCATTCCAGCCCAGTCCAGCCCTGTTTGATTCTATTTGGCCTTATCCAATTCTGTCTGGTCCTGTCTGGTCTTACCTGGCTCATTCAGGTCTCATAAAGTCTGGTTCTCTCAGTTACCATCTGGTCCTATCTGTCTTTCATCTTCTCTGATACTATCGGATTCTGTCTGGTCCTGTCTTGTTTTGTCTTGTCTTGTCTTGTCTAGTTCTGTCTGCCTCTGATTGGTCCTGTTTGTTCCAGGGAGGTCCTCTGTGTATCTGTCTGGTCCTCTCTGGTCTTGTCTGGTCCTGTCTTGCTCTTTCTGAACTGTCAGGTCCTATCTGGCTCTGTCCAGTCCTGACCAGCCCTGTCTGGACAGGTTAGGTCCTGTCTGTCCCATTCTAGACCTATTCTATTCCTGCCTGATCCTGTCTGTTCCTGCTTGATCCTGTCTATTGATGTCTGACACTGGCTGGTACTGTCTGACTCTATCTGGTTCTGATGGCTCTATGTGGTGTTGTCTGGTCCTGTTTGATCCAGTCTGTCTCTCTCAGGTCCTACTGGTGCTATTTGGCTCTGCCCAGTCTTGCCCAGTCCTGTCCAGCACTTTTTAATCCTATCCACTTTGTAAATTCTGATACTCTCCAGTACTTTCTGGCCCTTTTGCCCAGCACTTTTAATCCTATCTGGTCCAGTCTGCTCCTGTACATTTTGTACTGTTTTGCCTGGATCTGACAATTTCAGTCTGGTGTCTCTGTTTTGTTCCAGTCTGATCTTGTCCTATCTGGTCATGTCTGGTCCTGTCTGATACTGGCTAGTCCTGGTCCTGACCCATCCTGTCCAGGCTTTTCTAGTCCTATCTGGTCCTATCTGAACCTTTCTGGACTTTCCAGTTCCTGTCTGGCTCTGTCTAGTCCGTCTGTCCTTCTATGGATTTGTTTGATCCTGTTTGTTCTTGTCTACTGCTGTCCATTCCTGTCTTGTCATTCTGGTCCTGTCTAATCCTATCTAGTCCTATCTAGTCCTACTAATCTTGTCTAGTTCTGTCTGGTACTCACTGGGTCTTCCTGGCTCTTTCTATCCTTTCCATGTTCTCTCTGACCTTGTCTAGTCCTATTTTGTCCTGTGTAGTTCAGCCTAGGTCTCCCTGATCCTGTAAAGTCCTGTCTTTTCCATTCTGGTATTTTCTTGTCATCTCTGGTACTGTCTAGTCCTGTTTGGTCTTTTCTGTGTGCTACCTGTCCTGTCTGGGCTTGTGAAGTCCTTTCTGGCTCTTTCTCTCTCCTGTCAGGTCTTTACGGCTCTAACTGGTCCTTATCATCTTGCCTGGTGCTGTATGGTTCTGTTTGGTTCTGTCTGATCCTATCCTGTCCTGTCAAGTGTGGTCGTGTCCAGCCATTTCTGGCCCTATCATGTCTGTTCCTTTCTGGACCTTTCTGGTCCTTTTGGGAACCTGTCTAGAATGTCAGGCTCAGTCTGGTCCTGTTTTCCTGTCTGACTCAACGTATACCTATTTGTTCTGTCTGGATCTTTCTCATTCTCTCTGGTCTCGAATAGCTCTGCCCACTCCCTTTCCATCTTGGTTGGCACTGTCCAGTCAGTTCTAGTCCTGTCCATTTCTGTTCCATCCTACACTGTCCTGTCAGGTCCTGTCTTGTCCTGACAGGTAATGTTTAATTCTGTCTCACACTGTCCCCTACTTTCTGTTTCTGTCTGCCTCTGTCTGGACCTGTCTGGTCCTGTGTTTCTGTCTGGTTCTGTCTAATCCTGTCTCTTCCTGTTTCAACCCATGTGGTACGGCTGGTTCTTTCTGTTTCATTCTAGTCCTGTCACATTCTTTGTGATATTTTCTGGTACTTTTAAGCCCAGTCTGGTTATACCTGGTCCTGTGCAGCCCTGTCCAATACCATATGATCCTGTCCATTCCTGTGCAGTCCTGTCTGACCAGTCCTGGGCCTTTCTCCTACTGTGTGGGTCTGTCCGCTCCCATCTGATTCTGTCCATTCCTATCTGTATCTTTCTTGTCCTGTAAGGGCCTGCCTGGCTCTTTCTACTTCTATCTGTTCTTGTCTTGGCCCCATGGTCTAAATTCTGGTCCTGTCTGTTCCTGCCCAGTATTTTTTGATGTTGCATGTTCCTGTTTGATACTTTCAGAATGTCTGGAGCTGTGGTCTTGTCTATCCATTTCGTCCTGTGTGGTCCTATGTGGTACTCTCTGTCTCTGTCTATAAAATTGCATTAATTTCTGGCATGGTCTCTTTCAGAATCTGTCTCATACATTTAATTATTTAATATGTCTGGAGCTGTGGTCTTGTCTATCCATTTCTGGTCCTGTGTGGTCCTATGTGGTACTCTCTGTCTCTGTCTGTAAAATTGCATTAATTTCTGGCATGGTCTCTTCCTGTCTGATCTTGCCTGATCCTGTCTGCTTCTGTCTTCTTCTATGAGGTCCTATCAGTCTCTTTCTGTTCCTGTCCAACCTTTTCTGATCCTGTCATGTTCTCTCTGGCCCTCTCTGCTTCTGCCTAACTCTGTTGTGTCCTTTCTGGCTCCAGTCCTTTATATTTTTATCTGACCTTGTCTGATCAATTCTGGTCCTGTCCTCTCCTGTCTGGTCTTTACTGGTTCTGTTTAGTATGTGTGGCTGTGTCTCCTACTTTCGCTCTGCTCCGTTTGGCTATGTCTGGCTCTTTGTGGCCAATCTATCTAATCTTGTCTGGACTTCTCAATTCAGCTACAACTTTGCCTAGTCCTGTCTAGTCTTGTCTGGTTGTGTACAGTTCTGTCTAGTTCGGCCTGATTGTGCTTGGGTCTGTCTGCTCCTGTCTTTATCTGTGCTTCTCTGATCCTGTCTGGTTCTTTCTTGTCCTTTCCAGTCCTATGGAGTTCTGTACATTTCACTGCACTCTTGTCTGATTCTGTCTGGACAAGTCAGGTCCGGTCCACCATTTTCTGGCCATGACCAGTCCTGTCTGATCCTATCTGTGTCTGCCTGATATTGTCTGGCTCTTTCTGGACCTCTCTGATCTTTTCTGAGTCTGCCTGATACTCCTTTCCATCTTTGTTGGCACTGTCCAGTCAGTTTGGTCCTGTCCATTTCTGTCCCATCCTGCACTGTCTTGTGAGGTCTTATCTTGTCCTGGCAGGTCATGTTCAATATTGTCTCACACTGTCTCCTACTTTCTGTTCCTATCTGCCTCTATCTGGACCTGTCTGGTTTTGTCCATCCTGTCTGATCCTATGTCTTCTTGTTTCATCCTGTCTTGTATTGGCTGTTCTTTCTGTTTCATTCTGGTCCTGTTACACTCTTTGTGATATTTTCTGGTACTTTTAAGCCCAGTCTCACCATTTCTGGTCCTGTGCAGCCTTGTCCAATACTGTACGATCCTGTTCATTCCTCTCCAGTCCTGTCTGTTTCCACCCAGTACTTTTTGATCCTGCATGTTCCTTTTTGATCCTGCATGTTCCTTTTTGATACTTTCAGAATCTGTCTCTACATTCAATTCCTATCTGATATGTCTGGAGCTGTGGGCCTGTCTGTTCATTTCTGGTCCTGTCTGGTCCTCTGTGGTACTGTCTGTGTCTCATAAAATTGCATTCCTTTCTGGCATGGTCTTTTCCTGTCCGGTCTTGCCTCATCCTGTCTCACACTGTCTCCTACATTCTGTTCCTGTCTGCCTCTGTCTGGACCAGTCTGTTCCTATATGGTTCTGTTTGGTTCTGACTTGTTTGCCTAATCCTATCTGCTTTTGTCTTCTTCTTTGAGGTCCTGTCAGACTCTTTCTGTTCCTGCCCAAACTTTTCTGACCCTACCACATTCTCTCTGGCCTAGCCCTGTTGGATTCTGTCTTGCTCTTTCTCATACTACATCATAATTTATGGTTCTGTCCAGGACTTTACATTCTTATCTGGCCCTGTCTGTTCAATTCTGGTCCTGTCCTCTCCTATGTAGTCTTGACTGGTTCTGTTTTTTATTTTATGGCTGTGTCTTCTACTTTCTACTCCTGTCTGTCTGGCTTTTTATGGCTATGTCTGTTCTGTGCAGTCCACTCTGGTCCTGTCTGGTTCTGTCTAGTCCCATCTGGACATCTCCATTCCTGTCCAGTTTTGTCTATTCATTTCTAGTGTTGTTTGGTTCTGTCTAGTTTGGTCTGATTATTTCTGGCTCTCTCTGCTCCTATCTGGTTCTGTCTCTATCTTTCTGCTCCTCACAGATCCTGTCTGGATCTTTCTTGTCCTTTCCAGTCCAGTCCTGTCTGGTCTTGCCCGACATGTCAGGTCCATTCCACCACTTTATGGCCATGATCAGTCCTTTCTGATCTGTCTGATACCGTCTGGCTGTTTCTGTCACTCTCTGGCCTTTTTCTGGGTCTCTCTGGTTGGATCTGATCCTATGTAGTCCTATCTGCTCTGTCCTGTTCTGTCCTCTATGTCCTACATTATCTGGTCTTTTCCAGTCCTTTTTGGCTCTGTCTGATTCTATTTGATCTTGTCTGGTCCTGTCCTGTCTACTCCTGTAGAGATTTGTCTGGTCTTGTCCATTCCTATCCATTGCTTTCCATCCCTATCTGATCCTGTCTGGTCCACTCAGTTACTATCTGTTTCTGTCTAGTAGTGCTAAATTCTGTCTGGCACTGTCTTTTCCTCCTTAGCTCTATCCATGTCTGTTCCCATATGGTACTGTATGGTCCTGTATGGTTCTGTCTGTTCTTGGCCAGTGCTCTCCAGTTTTCTTTGGTTTTGTCTAACCCTTTTGGTCCTGACTGCTCCTGTCTGATTCTGTATAGTACTGTGTAGCTCTGTCTGATCCTGTCTGATCCTTTCTGATCATGTCCTGAGAGGTCCTCTCTGGTCAAGTTTTTTTCTATTCAGTTCTGTCTGTCTTTACCTTGTCCTAACTAAACCTGTCTGCTCCTCTCTGACCCTTTGAGGTCCTATCAAGTATTTTCTGGCTCTGTTCGGTCTTGTCTGGTCCTTTCTGCTTCTATCTGCACTTTTTCTGTCTGTTACTTTCTGGTCCTGTTCAGTTGTGACCAGTCCTGTCTGGACTTTTCCTGTGCAGACATGTCAGGTCCTATTCAGCATTTTCTGGACATGTCCAGTCCAATTTGGACCTATCTGCTCCTGTATATCTGGCTCTTTCTACTTTTGTCTGTTCCTTTCTAGCACATCTTGTTCCTGTCTAATCCTACCTCCTCCTGTATGGTTCTTTCTCATATTGTCCAATCATGTCTGTCTCTCTCGCATCCAATCCAGACTTGTCCTATGCTGCCCATTATTGACTGTAGCTGTCTGTTACTGTCCAGACATGCCTGGTCCTGTCTGGTCATGTCTGGTAGTGTAAGACTCTGTCTGGTCCTTTGGAGTCCTCTCTGGCTCTGCCTCGCCATGTTTAGTTCCATCTGGTCCTGTCTGCTCCTTTCTGGTCTTGTATGGTACTTTCTAGCTTTGTCTGATCTTGTCTGTTCCTTTCTGGTTCTGTTTGGTCTTTTCTGATCCTGTCTGGCTGGCTTTCTTTTCATGTCCAGTCCTGTCTGATTCTCAACCATCCTGTCCAGGTTTTTCTGGTCCTATCTGGTGCTTTCTGACCCTTTCTGGTCTTATCAGTTTGTATCTGGCTCTGTTTGTCATCTGTCTGTTCTTCTCTGGATCTGTCTGATCCTGTCTGTTCTTGTCTGCTTCTGTGTATTCCTTTCCTATCCTGTCTGATCCTGTCTGGTCCTATCTTGTCCTGTCTAATCTTGTATAGTTCTGCCTGGGATTCACTGGGTCTGCCTGACTCTTTCTGTTCCTTTCATTTCCTGTCTGGCTCTGTCTGGTCCTATTTTGTCCTGTGCAGTTTGTTCTAGGTGTCTCTAGTCCTATATAGTCCTGTCTTTCTTTCTGGTATTTTCTTGTCCTCTCTGGTACTCCTGGTCCTGTTTGGTCCTGTCTGGCTCTACTTGTTCCTGTCTGGTGTTGTCTAGTCCTTTCTGGCTCTTTTTTTGTCCTGTCAGGGCTTGTCTGGCTCTGGCTGGTCCTATCTCATCCTGTCTAATCCTGTCTGGTTCTCTTTGATCCTATCTGGTCCTGTCTGCTCCTATCCTGCCCTGTCATGTGTGGTCTTGTCGAGTATTTTCTGGCCTTGTCCGTTCCTGTTCATTCCTTTCTGGCCCTTTCAGGACCTGTCTAGAATTATCAGGCAGAGTCTGTTCCAGTCTAGTCCTGTCTGGCTCATCCGATCCCTATGTTTTCCTGTCTAGATCTTTCTCATCCTCTCTGGTCCTGTATGGCTCTGTCCACTCCTTTTCCCCCAGATTCTTTTTCCCAATCATACAAGCTCAAAAGGTACCCCCATCGTCTCCCTCCTTCCTCCCCTACCCATTGCCCCCTGCACTCTCCCCCCTTTTCCCCTTCCTTTCATCTCCTTCCCTCCTCTTGCCCCAATGCCTCCCCCTCTCCTCCCCTATACTCTGGAGCATCCTTTTGTGTGAATGTCAAACCTACCTCTGATTCTTCCACCCTAGTGAGGGGTAAGGACTCAGTGAAATAGCCCAAATCTTGAGCTCCCATTAGTATGGGAATTCTATTATGACTGGCGATCCCTTACTTCTAAGGATCCTACTGCTCCAAGCTTTCTACTTTGTGATCCATGCTACCCTTTGGGGGATCTTTGACATGTCAGCCATTGTGCAGGTCAGGAAAAATCTGATTATGGCTACTGCAGACCTAACTTGTGTGGAGAATCTTGCATTTCATTGATCTTCCCCATCTTTAGGCTCTTACACACTTGCCACCTCCACTTCCACAAGGTTCCCTGAGATTTAGGATGGGGATAAATATGACTTGTCTGGTTCCAGGTGATTAATATAGGGTATTTGATGTCCTGAATTATGGTTCATTGTGTGGAAGAAAAGAAATTTTTACAGAAATTGTGACAAATAATGAGGTTATGACTAACAGCTTGGTGGTCAGCAGTTTTCAGAGTTCTAAAACCAAAAGTCTAATATGGATGGCTAGATACGGAAAACATCTCCACTCTCAAGGTCCCTGTGAGAAGGCCAGATGCCAAACCACCCAGATCCAGATACTAAACGACCCAGACCTCCCCCCCAAAGTTGGTTCCAGGAATCTTTCCCCTTCAAGGTCTCAGAGAAATGTTTTCAGTACGTGCAGATGCCACCTAAGCCCGCTTGCCCCCTCCCCACACCGAACTCCAGGAAATGCTCCCCCTCTCAAGGTCTAATACGTGCAGCTACGCCAAACACCACCAAAGCCTTTGTATTATTATTGTAACTAATATGATAGCCAATAATTTTGTAAACATTGTGGGACCCTAGACCCTAACCCCTTACCACCCTCTACCCAGCTACATCCCACCGGCTCTCCCGCCGGCGCCAGGATTTCCCGCCGGCACCAAAGACTCGAGGCGCCAAAGAAAAATTTGAAAATGGCTGAAACTGCCCCTGCCCTTAGACCCTTGTCTCGCCCAACCATGCGAGTACGTGTCGACCTGACACCCACCCAGAGACATCTGGCGGCTTCGACATCAAAAACATTATAGTCTCCTTGTGTTATGTGTGTGTATAGAGTTCAAGTAAAGTTTGCTGTGTCTGTTGTGTCAATAAAAACCCAACCCCGATCTCAGTCGGGGACGCTCCTTCCTTGCTTACAAGAGGGACGGTCCTGGCACGCTAGAATAAACTTGCCTTTTGCTTGTTGCAGCAGCCTCTGGGTCCTCGTGTCTCTTTTGGGGATTGGGTTCGGTCTCAGAAAGGAACTCCGGTTCCAACATTGGGGGCTCATCCGGGATACGCCCCTTCCCCTTGAGGAACGCGATGGCTCGGGCTGAAGGTAAGACCGATCGGCTTTTACGTCTGAATGTGTATGTGTGCGTCTACTTTGTCGAAGTGTTGAGGACAGCGAGACCGGGGGGCCGGGGCATTTTGGGTGCCGAAACCGGCTTGGGTAGGCTCTGTACCCTTCGAGAGGTGGGTAGACGTGCTAGGAAACACCTCGAGGGGCAAGGAGGACGCTCCTGGCCCAGGGACAGAGTGAACAATAGAACCCATAAGTGGGGGCGGCCGGGGCATTTTGGGTGCCGATACTGGTCGATCCATGGTCCAATTGTTCGGAAAAAGAACTAACCCGCTGACTCCTCTACCCCTTTCACTTTCTCTTCACCGATCGACTCTGTCTCGATTGCCTGGCAGAGTCGTGTTGTTCGCACCATTATTATAAGTCTTCTCCTTATTTTTCAGTGTGTGTTTGGTTATTTTTTTTCCGGGAGGTTAACATGGGACAGACCCAGTCTACCCCTTTGTCCCTGACCTTAGACCATTGGACGGACGTTAGGGAAAGAGGACATAATCTCTCCGTGGACGTTAAGAAAGGAAGGTGGCAGACTTTCTGCAGATCTAAATGGCCCACTTTTGGGGTCGGATGGCCGCCGGAGGGGTCTTTTCAAAAAGAACTAATCAGTCTTGTTAAGAAACAGGTATTTCTAGAAGGCCCAACGGACACCCGGACCAGGTACCCTATATTATAGTGTGGGAAGATCTGGTACGGGATCCACCTCTCTGGATAAAACCCTTTACCCCAATTCCCCTTCCTCCTCCTTCCACCAACCTCTCCACCCCAACACCCACAGCACCTTGTCTAGCAGTTACTATTTCCAATCCCCCGAAGCCACGGAAAAACGTGATCCCAGAAGACACCACACACGCGAGCTTCTTGAGCAACCACCGCCACCCTATGTACCACCGGGCAGAACAGCGCGAGCGGAAGAGGGGCTCTACGGTCCTTTGCTCCAGGACCTTCGCTGAACATTCACCAACCCCTCCCTCCCCTGTTCCTTTTACACCCCACCCCCCTCTTTGCCACCCTCCTCATGCCTACAGGGACCCACTGCCGGCACCAGACGAAAAACCCAACAAGAAAAGGAGTCCGTCCCGACTTTGCCATTACGGGCGTACGGACCGCCGGATGAACACGGGCTCCAACCCTCCAGTATTGGCCTTTCTCTGCCTCTGATCTCTATACCTGGAGAAACCAAAATCCCTCTTTTTCTGAAAGCCCTGAGACTCTTATCTCTCTCATAGAATCAGTCCTTTTCTCTCACCAGCCAACTTGGGAGGATTGCCAATAACTTTTAGGAGCTCTTCTAACTACGGAAGAGAAACAGCGCATCCTACTGGAGGCTCGCAAATGTTCCAGGGGACAACGGAAGACCCATCGTAGTTCCTGCCCTCATTGATGCTGCTTCTCCCCTGACTAGACCTAATTGGGACTATAACACCCTTGAAGGTAGGGAGCAGCTCAACGTCTACCGCCAGACTCTAATGGCAGGTCTCCGCGGGGCGCGAAGTGCCCCACTAATCTGACTAAGGTAAGAGAAATTCAACAGGGTCCAGAAGAACCACCTGTGATGTTTTTAGAGCGCTCATAGGAGCCTTCCGCAGGTTTACTCCCTTTGACCCCACCAGCCCAGAACATAAGGCAACAGTCATGATGGCCTTTATATATCAGTCAGCTAAGGATATTAAAAAGAAACTACAAAGGGTAGAGAGGTACAGGATAAGTCATTAAGGACCTAGTACAAGTGGCAGAGAAGGTCTATTATAATAGAGATGAGGAACAAGAAAGAAAGATAGAGAGAAGGATTTAAAGGATAAGAGACAAGAGAGAAAGTTAACACAAATCCTGGCCGCAGTAGTTCAGGATAGGAACAGGGAAAGCGACAGGCAGAGAGAGAGATACCTGGGCAACAGGAAAAAGAAATGGGACTATGACCAATGTGCCTGCTGCGGAGAGAAGGGACACTGGGCCAAGGAATGCCCGCGGAAGCCACCTCAAAGGAGACAACAGCAAGGACTTGGACCCTCCCGTGTCTTGACCTTAGGGGAAGAATCTGAATAGGGGTGTCAGGGTTCAGCGCCCCTCCCTGAACCTAGGGTAACACTTACAGTGGAAGGGAAGAAAATTGACTTCCTGGTAGACACTGGGGCCCGGCACTCTGTCCTCCAGCGAGACTCTGGACCTAGGTCGGGCAAGAAGTCCCTAGTGGTAGGGGCTACAGGAAGTAAACTATATCCATGGACAACCAAGAGAATAGTGGACCTCGGGAGGGGACAAGTTTCCCACTCCTAGTCATCCCAGAATGCCCATTTCCTCTTTTGGGAAGAGACTTGCTAACTAAATTGGGGGCAAGAATAAGTTTTTCGTCAGAGAAAATGTTGATTACAGACAGCAGAGGAAATCCTCTGCCTATCCTCACCCTCAAGCTCGAAGATAACATAGTCTCTTTGAACCACGACCACTCCCTGAAAAAGAGATAGAAGCTTGGCTACACCGGTTCCCTCAAGCCTGGGCTGAGACTGGGGGAATGGGGGAAGCTACACAGCAACCTCCCGTCCACATTGAGTTGTGTGCCCATGCAATCCCTGTGGCAGTCCGCCAATACCCCATGAGTATGGAGGCCCGAGAAGGGATTAAGCCCCATATTACTAGACTCCTAGAACAGGGAATCCTTCAGCCCTGCAAGTCAGTATGGAATACGCCATTGTTGCCAGTAAGAAACCAGGCACGGGAGACTATAGACTGGTGCAGGATCTCAGAGAAGTGAACAAGAGAGTAGAGGATATACACCCCACCGTACCAAACCCTTACACACTCTTGAGCTCTCTTCCTCCAGACCAGTTTGGTACACCATCCTAGATCTGAAAGATGCCTTTTTCCTTAAATTAAGTCCTGAGAGCCAGCCAATCTTCGCCTTCGAATGGAGAGATTCACAAACGGAGGCCACTGGACAACTAACCTGGACACGACTTCCCCAAGGATTCAAAAACTCGCCTACCATCTTTGATGAGGCCCTACACCAGGTCTCAGTTCCTTCCGCGCACAAAATCCTCAGGTAACTCTCTTACAGTATGTGGATGACCTCCTAATAGTGGCCCCTGATGAACGGACTTGCATCTCAGGAACTGAAAAACTGCTCCTAGAACTCGGGGAGCTAAACTATAGGGCGTCGGCTAAGAAGGCTCAACTCTGCAAGAAAAAGGTCAGTTACCTGGAGTATGTGTTAGAAGATGGGAAGCATTGGCTTTCAGAGGCGTAAACAGACTGTGTTCCATATTCCACCACCCCAAAACTCAAAACAAATGAGGGAATTCCTGGGGACTGCAGGATTTTGCAGGCTCTGGATTCCAGGCTTTGCAGAATTGGCGGCCCCGCTATATGCCCTCACTAAGAATAATAAGCCTTTTATTTGGGGGAAAAAGAACAGTTGGCTTTTGACAAATTAAACAGGCCCTGATGTCAGCCCCAGCGTTGGGCTTACCTGATGTGACAAAACCCTTCCACCTTTATGGCTGAGAATCGGGGAATCGCCAAAGGGGTCCTCACCCAGCAACTGGGGCCTTGGAAGAGGCCTGTAGCATACCTGTCCAAGAGGCTGGACCCAGTGGCAACAGGATGGCCAGGATGCTTGCGCATTATAGCTGCTACTGCTGCTCTGGTTAAAGATGCTAACAAACTGACTATGGGGCAGAACTTAACCATAGCAGCCCCATGCCCTTGAGAGCATGGTGAGGCAGCCGCCTGACTGATGGCTGACAAATGCCCGAATGACTCATTATCAGACTTTGTTACTAACAGTGACAGGATAACTTTTGCTCCTGCCACTGGTTTAAATCCAGCGACTTTGCTGCCTGACCCGGACCTTGAGGCCCCTGAACATGATTTCCTACAAGTCCTAGCAGAAACACATGGCTGGAGAAGGACTTGTCCGACCAGCCCATGTCAAATGCTGAGCTGACATGGTTCATGGATGGAAGCAGCTACCTGGAAAACGGGGAGCACAGGGCCGGGGCTGCAGTGGTAGATGGACATGAAGTCATCTGGGCCGCAGCACTTCCACCCGGGACATCAGCCCAAAAGGCAGAGCTTATCGCCCTGACTCAGGCTCTAAAAAAGGGAAATGGCTGATGTATAAACATCTACATGGATAGCAGGTATGCTTTTGCTACAGCACATGTGCATGGAGCCATCTATCAACGACGGGGCCTCCTGACCTCAAGAGGAAAGGAGATCGGGCTGGAGAGGTGGCTCAGGGGTTAAGCCTCCGCTTTGCAGGCGGAAGGTCCCGAGTTCGGATCCCAGATCCCATGTATAGACGCCAGGCGGAAGCGGGGGTGGCCTGAGCTTCTGGTCCTGGTAGGGCGGAGCCTGTGAATCCCGGGGCAGAAGGAGGTGGAGGCATCCATGGTGGTTCACAAATTCGTCCGTGGTTCTACACATACACAGACACACAGACACACGCGCGCGAGAGCACATACACACACACATGTACACAGTTGAATAAATAATAATAAAAAAAAAAAAAGAGGAAAGGAGATCAAAAACAAAAAGGAGATCCTCGACTTATTAGATACCCTCCACCTACCTGCAAAAGTGAGTATTATCCACTGTCCAGGACATCAAAGAGGTACAGATAAAATAGCTAATGGAAATAATATGGCTGACCGGGAGGCATGAAGGGCAGCAATCTCTCGGCCGATGGCCATGTTGGCACTAACTCTTACAAATCCTGACACAAGGCCAAAATTTAAATATACTCCCAAAGACTTGGAGCTGATGGACAAGTTGGATAAACAATATTATCAGGATATAGGGGCCTGGAGAACACCCAGTGGACAGATCATCCTCCCCCAGGAGGAGGCAAAAGAAATGATCCAACAGATGCATCGATGGACACATTTAGGTACAGATAAAATAAAAGAGCTTCTTAAGACTACAGAGTTTGTAATACCAAAGGCTACCCACCTTATCCACAAAGTTGCCTCGACCTGTGAGCCCTGCAAACTGATAAACTCTCAACCCATAACAGGAGTTCTGGGTCAGCGACTAAGAGGAGACAGGCCCGGAGCGTACTGGGAGGTAGACTTTACAGAAGTCCTACCAGCTAAGTATGGATATAAATATTTACTAGTTTTTGTAGACACTTTTTCAGGATGGGTGGAAGCCTTTCCAACCAAGGCTGAAACCGCCTCAACAGTGGTAAAGAAGATCCTAGAAGAAATCTTCCCATGCTTTGGAGTACCTAAGGTAATAGGATCAGACAATGGCCCAGCTTTCATTGCCCAGGTAAGTCAGGGAGTGGCCAGGTTCTTGGGGACTAATTGGAAACTTCATGGTGCATACAGACCCCAAAGTTCAGGTCAGGTAGAAAGGATGAATAGAACCCTAAAAGAGACCTTGACCAAATTCACCATAGAGACTGGTGGGACAGACTGGGTGGCTCTCCTACCCCTGGCTCTCTTCCGTGCTAGGAATACCCCTTCCAGAAGATTAGGCCTCACTCCATTCGAGATTCTCTATGGGTCTCCTGCGCCCCTCACCCAGATAAAAGAAACAGGGCTGCCGACTAAAGATATGTCTTTGTGTACTAGGCTGAAAGGCTTACAGGCGGTACAAGCAGACCTATGGGCCCAGGTATCGGCTGCCTACCAACCCAGCGAACCAACTGCTGAGAGGCATCAGTTCCAGTGTGGGGACCTGGTCTATGTCCGAGGGCATCAGGCCCGAACGCTAGAACCTCGTTGGAAGGGGCCCTTCACCGTACTGCTAACAACCCCCACCACGATAAAAGTAGAAGGCATTGCTGCCTGGGTGCACGTTTCACACGTCAAGAGGGCACCACCTACGACGGAGGATGGCTTCTGGACAGTGGAAAGAAAGGAAAACCCTCTTAAGCTTCGAGTTCTCCACAGTGATGCTGCTAAGTCACCTCCAGCTAAGTAACTGCAATCCTCACATGCCCTATAAACTAACATGGGCTATCACCAATATAGAAACAGGTCTTACTCTCAACCTAGCCACTAAAACTACCCCATTAAATGTTGGTTCCCCGTCCTTTCTTTTGACCTGTGCCCTGGCTAAGGATTCCTGGGCACATACAGAAAACACAGCAGGAAAAAAAGTTTGGAGGGCAAAATCATATAATGAAGCGTGCACTCATTGTTGGAGGGGTAGGAAAGCCGCCCCCCTTGCAAGAAACACGATTGGTATATATGTCCAGGAGGGAAACGTACTCATAAATGGGGGGACCAGAGGCCTACTATTGTGCCTCTTGGGGTTGAAAACTTACACGAAGGCCTGGTGGAAAACGAAAGGGGGGATCTAATTAAATTTACTGAGACAGTCCGAGGAGAATCCAATATCACTATGACCTTCACTAGTGAAGGAAAGCAGCAGATTGGAAGGTCGGATACTCCTGGGGAATTAGACTATATCGCCCTGGCCAGGACCACCCCGGACTAATATTTACTGTTCAACTTAAAAGGGAAGACATCTCCGCCTTATCAGTGGGGCTGAACCCCATGCTTGCTAATCACAAGCCAGCTCAGAAACCAAAATTGAGAGTCACCTCTCCTACCACCCCAGGAGACGGGACAGCCCGCACTCCTTCCCTAACAGACAGGACAGATCACCCTCCAACCCCAGGGTCAACATCTGCTCCTGCTGACCCTACCTCCCTGCCACAGATAGATAGATTTAAGAATCTGATAAAAGGGGCCTACCACCTATTAAATCAGACCCACCCAGATCTAACTTCTAATCCATGCTGGCTGTGTCTGGGAGCGGCTCCTCCATATTATGAGGGGTTGGCTGTGACTGGAGTATTGACTTATAACAATTCTCACAGCCATTGCAACTGGGGAAAAGGCCACAAACTAACCCTCCCAGAAGTCTCAGGATCAGGCTTGTATATTGGGATGGTCCCTGAAGAATATAAACTTCTCTGTAACCAAACACAGATCTTAAACGTAAGTGCAGGGACATACCTAGTCCCTACTGAGGATGCCTGGTGGGCTTGTAGTACTGGGCTTACGCCTTGTATCCACACTACAGTATTTGATTCCTCTACCCACTTCTGTGTTTTGGTACAGTTAGTACCCAGAATTTATTATCATCCTGACCAGGACCTACTAGATGCCTATGACTTTCGTAGAACTCGGTTTAGAAGGGATCCTGTGACAGTTACTTTGGCCATCTTGGTTGGGGCAGGCATTCTGACGGGAGTGGGCACAGGGGCGGCAGGACTAATAACCTCCCAAACCAACTTCGCTAACCCACGGAATGCCATGACACAGGACCTGGCCGCACTAGAGGGCTCCATTTCCAGGCTTGAAGAATCCCTCACTTCCCTCTCTGAGGTCGCACTACAGAACCGCAGGGGCCTAGATCTTCTCTTCTTCAAAGAAGGAGGACTCTGTGCCGCCCTAAAAGAGCAATGTTGCTTTTACATAGACCATAGTGGGGAAATTAAGGATGCCATGACAAAATTAAGAGAAAGACTAGCAGCCAGGCAAAGGGAAAGAGAGGCCTCCCAGAACTGGTTTGAAGGATGGTTCACCCAGTCCCCATGGCTAACGACTCTGTTATCCGCTATAGCAGGGCCGATCCTTATCCTGCTCCTTCTACTCACCCTGGGACCCTGTCTCCTAAATAGACTTCTCTCTTTCATTCAAGATCGATTACAAACAGTACAGATCATGGTTCTGAAACAACAGTATGCCAGAGAAAAAGCTGATACAAACGAACAAAAAACCCTATTATGAGATTTTCCTTTCACAGGAGAAAGCCCTGGCTCACAGGAGAAAGCCCTGGCTCAAGAGGACGGCAGGCCATAGCTCCAAAGCCCCAACTACGTCCCAAATCAGCATGAAGAAGCCAGAGCGGTCGTCGCCCCTCTCCCCACAGAGCTGGCCACTGAAACCTCTCCTGAGCATCCACTATTTTAAGATTAAAACCTGGCCAAAAAGAAAAAGGGGGGGTGTGGGACCCTAGACCCTAACCCCCCTCTACCCAGCTACATCCCACCGGCTCTCCCGCCGGTGCCAAAGACCCAAGGCACCAAAGAAAAAATTCAAAAACTGCTAAAACTGCCCCTGCCCTTGGGCCCTTATCTTGCCCAACCATGCGAGTACGTGATGACCCGACACCCACCCAGAGACATCTGGCAGCTTCGACATCTGGGTGGGAAGCAACAACCTGCCAACGACCACATATCTACTGGAACATCTGGTCACCAGCTATTTTTGCCTCGTAATATTATGTGTGTGTATAGAGTTCGAGTAAAGTTTGCTATGTCTATTGTGTCTATAAAAACCCAACCCCGACCTCAGTCGGGGCTGCTCCTTTCTTGCTTGCAAGGGGGACAGTCCTGGTGCGCTAGAATAAACTTGCCTTTTGCTTGTTGCAGCAGCCTCCGGGTCCTCGTGTCTCTTTTGGGGATCGGGGTCGGTCTCAGAAAGGAACTCCAGTTCCAACAATACAAATGTTATATCAGATATAGAGGGGAAAAAATATGACTGATCTGGATTCTTACAGCTAATAAATTTAATATGATACAGAAATTTCTTTATTAGCGGCTCTGCCAATTAGGTATCTTTCTGTCTTCTGAAGACTGCTGCCCAGGCTGCTGCTCCACATGACACGCTAGGAACGAGCCTCTACATACACAAATCTGTGATGTTTTGCCAACAAATGTAAGTTCATGGAATGACATGTGCTACACTTGTACTGGAACCTCCAACAAAACAGAGAAATGAAAAGCCTAAAACATTACAAATCCAGAGCCAGATTATCTTGGGCCTATTTTAGTGCCATAATTGCCACTTATTGCCCTCCTCTGTGCATAACCTAAGGTCCTGGTGACAGATAATTACATAATTTTAGGGAAACAGTGTAATCCCCTAGACCAGTATGAGTCCTTAATTTGACTCATGTCCCTAGAGCCAGTGGGGAACGAAACAGGATGAAATGTTAATAAAAGCCTATGTTACAGAAAGCCTGTCTTAGCAGGCAGTCACCCAATAATACTTCTCTCTCTCTCTCTCTCTCTCTCTCTCTCTCTCAGATCTGACTCCTTCCAATCCCAAGAACAGGTGAGTACAGCATATTACAACATCTACTGCTGAATTGCTCTCTTGGGCTGGAGAAATGACTCAGGGGCTAAGACTATGTGTCCCAAGCAGAAGGTCCTGAGTTCAGATCCCAGGTCTCACATTAAAAATGCCAGGTGGAGGGGCTGGAGAGGTGACTCAGGGGTTAAGCCTCTGCTTTGCAGGCAGAAGGTCTTGAGTTTGGATCCTAGACCCCACGTATAGACACTGGGCTGAAGTGGGGGCGGCCTGCGTTTCTAGTCCTGGTAGGGCGGAGCCTGTGAATCCTGGGGCAGAGTAAATAAGAAGGAGGTGGAGACACACACATACACACACACACACACACACACACACACACACACACACACACACGTGCACGCGCGCGCGCATACATGCATACATGCACAATTGAATAAATAATAAAAGATAAAAACAAAAAAAAAAAAAAAAAAAGAAGGAGGTGGAGGCGGTCCATGGCACACACACACACACACACACACACACACACACGCACAATTGAATAAATAAATTATTATTTATTATTTATTCAATTGTGCGTGTATGCGTGTGTGTATTTATTCAATTGTGCGTGTATGCGTGTATGCGTGTATGCGTGTGTGTGTGTGTGTGTGTGTGTGTGTGTGTGTATGTAGAACCACGGGCGAATTCGGGAACCACCATGGCCGGCCTCCACCTCCTGCTTGTTTACTCTGCCTCGAGATTCACAGGCTCTGCCCTACCAGGACCAGAAATGCAGGCCGCCCCCGCTTCCGCCCAGCGTCTATACATGGGGTCTAGGATCCGAACTCAGGACCTTCCGCCTGCAAGGCAGAGGCTTAACCCCTGAGCCACCTCTCCAGCCCCGCATTTTTTTTTTATAACAACTCTTTTTTAAAAATTATTTATGGGCTGGAGAGGTGGCTTTTTTTTTTATAACAACTCTTTTTTAAAAATTATTTATGGGCTGGAGAGGTGGCTTTTTTTTTTATAACAAGTCTTTTTAAAAAATTATTTATGGGCTGGAGAGGTGGCTCAGGGGTTAAGCCTCTGCCTTGCAGGCGGAAGGTCCTGAGTTCAGATCCTAGACCCCATGTATAGACGCTGGGCGGAAGCGGGGGCGGCCTGCGTTTCTGGTCCTGGTAGGGCAGAGCCTGTGAATCCCGAGGCAGAGTAAACAAGGGGGAGGTGGAGGCCGTCCATGGTGGTTCCCGAATTCGCCCGTGGTTCTACATACACACACCGCACACACATACACAGTGCACACACACACACACAATTGAATAAATAAGAAATAATAATAAAAAAATTTTAAAAAAAATGCCAGGTGGAAATCTGGCAGCCTATACTTCCAGCCCTGGTGGGCAGAGCTGGGAAATCCCACAGTGAAGCAAGGAGGAGGTAAAAGTGATACAGGATTATTCCCGAAGTCACACTCTTGGTTCTCCACAGGGACACACAGTGCCCTCTGATATACACAGAAAGAAAGAAAGGAAGAGAGAGAGAAAGAGAGAGAGAGAGAAAAAGAAAGAAAGATAAAGAGAAATAAAAGAGAGAGAAAGAAAAGAAAGAAAAACAAAGAGAGAAAGAATGAAAGAGAAAAGAAAGAAAGAAAGAAAGAAAGAAAGAAAGAAAGAAAGAAAGAAAGAAAGAAAGAAAGAAAGACAGAAGGAAAGAAAGAAAGGAAAGAAAGAAAAGAAAGAAAAAAAAGAAAAGAAAGAAAGAAACAAACAAAGAAACAAAGAAACAAACAAAGAAACAAACAAAGAAACAAACAAAGAAACAAACAAAGAAACAAAGAAAGAAAAGATGGTGAATTTGGTCTCTAGATATGTGGGGTGAGGAAGTCCCCTCCCAAGGCTGTGGATCTATTTCGAGGAGCAACTGAAATGTGCTGCGCTAAAGGCAGGTTTGAGTCACGGGGCAGCCTGGCCACCCGGCAAGTCCTGGTTCCTCAAAGTCATCGATTTTCACCATCTGCACTACCCACCAGTGCCGGTGAAAGCAACCCCGCCCCCCCCAACCTCCGGGACAGTTAAAACCCCAAGTACACCCCACAAGTGTGAATGACCCCCAAGGGACCACCTATCCCTTTCAGAGATTCCGTCCATAGACCTCAGAACAATGTCCCGATCCTAACCAGAAACTTGAACTAAGGCACAGAGTCTGGGGAATGCTGTGAACCCCAATAACTTTGGGCCCCTCGCTTTGTAGCTCTTCCTGGGTCCCGCTTCCTAACTCAGGAAGCCCTGACTGGTACCCTACTTCCTTCTGCCAAACCTCGACCCCAGGTCAATCTGGGGTTTATGGGAGAAAGAAACCCCTGTTTGGGAAGTGGGAAGATGCTCAGGAGTTAAAGTCTCTGCTTCCCAAGCAACAGGACCTGAGTTCAGATCCCACATAAAAACATCAGGCAGATATGACAGCGGCCCGCACTTCCGGGCCTTTTCAGGCAGAGCCTGAGAAACCCCAGAGCAAAGCGATAAGGAGGTAGAAGCAATCTAGGGTGATTCCTGATGTCACCCTTGGTCCTCCACAGGGACACACAGTGCCCTCTTGTGTACACACACACACACGCACACACCAACTGCAAGCCAAGATAAACTCTCCCTCTCTGAAGTGGATGTGTGGCAAGAAATGAATCACGAAAACTTGGGAAGTCTCATTTCCTTCCTCCTTGCCGACCTCCTTGCCGACACCTCTTTTCTTTTTAGAAGGGTCCCAGGATTGGATTGCTATAGGGCTGGGTTGTGACTCCACAGTTAAAGTTCCTGCTGTGCAAGCTAAGGACCAGAGTTCAAATCTCTCCATAAAATGCCAGGTGGGTGTGGTAGCCACTTGTCACTCCAGCCCTGGAAGGCTGAGCCTGGGAATCCCCAGAGCAAGCTGGCTGCTGGCCAGGCCTTATGACTGCTCTTCATGAGAGACCCAGGCTCATGGCAGAGAGGTGGCAGAGCCAAGAAAGGGTTCCCAATGTCACCCTTGGGCCTCCACAGGGACATATGTGTAGCCGAGCACAGGGTCCAGCCCCAGGTGACTGAGTGGCCGAAGCTGAGGAGTGAGCAAAAGCCACTCTGTTTACAATCCAGTTAAACACACTTACTGGTGGTTTGGCCCGCTCCCAGCCAGACTCCCAATCTCCCTGCCTCTAGGTACCTCAGAATGGCAGTCAGAACTTGTGGTCTGATCGGCCCCCGAAAGGGCCCCCTGTGTACATGCCGGCAGCCCCATTGGCCAGCTCCCGCATGTAAGTCTTTGTTCCTGTACAATAAAGTGGACACTATCTTTCCCCCACATGGTGTCTCCGGTGCCTGGCTCTCTGTCTCTTAGTGGCATCGTCGTCCTCACCCATGTCATGTTCCATGAATAGCCCCGGCTGGGCCTCTGCGATGGTCAGCAGAGCTGCTGGTCGCTGCTGCTGCTGCTGCTGCTGCTGCGCCCACTACTGAAACAATACACTCAAATGCACTTGTGTGCAGACACGTGCACACACACACACTCACACACACACACACATGCATGCATGCATGCACCTACATGCAAATATGCATTACACATATACATATACCCTTACATGCCTCCACATGAAAACAGAAAAAAGGAGAGGATTGGGTTATGGTTATTTGTCTTTTTATTATTATTTATTCAATTGTGTGTGTGTGTGTGTGTGTGTGTGTGTGTGTGTGTGTGTGTGTGAATGTGTAGAACCAAGGGTGAATTCGGGAATCATCGTGGACTGCTTCCACCTCCTTTTTACTCTGTCCTGGGATTCACAGGCTCTGCCCACCAGGACCAGAAGCGCAGGCCGCCCCGGCTTCCACCCAGTGTTTGTTCGTGGGATCTAGGATCCGAACTCATGACCCTCTGCTTGCAAGGCAGAGGCTTAACCCCTGAGCCATCTCTCCAGCCCCCTGGTTATTTGTCTTCTAACATAAAGATTTTGATTCTATTTTTTTTTAAGGGATATGTGCTTTTTTTAAAAAAAAAATTTAGTTATTTAAGAGGGGGAGGGCACAGGCGGAGGTCAGAGGACAACTTTCAGAAGTCAGTTCTCTCCTTCCACCACGTGGGCTTCCGGGGATCAAACTCAGATTCCTGGGTTTGTGCACAGATGCCTTTACTCACTGAACCCTCTCATCTACCCCTTCCCTGACAAATCTTGCTTTGCCACTTTTCCATCCCCCCCAGCCCATCTTGGGGAGGCTCTGGGGTGGTCTCGTCCCAGACCCAGACTGGAGATCTTCTTAGACGTTACTGCTCAGCACTATTCAATCTGACAGCTGCACACCTTCCACGCAGGAATATGCAACACAGTGTCACTACCCGTGAAGTCAGCTAGAGTAAAGATCAGAGCCACCTCAGGTTTATTCCTCAGGGCAGAGCTGTTTGAGTTCCCAGAACCCCTGCTTCCTCTTCTCTGGTCAGCAGACTTCACTGGCTCCCACCTGCAGAGACCTTCTGTCTATCCTAGGTTCCCACCCCACCCCTGGCTTTGTTAGCTCAGACATCCAGCCACCTCCCAGGCCCTCCACGCCAACCCCTGGGGTGACAGGCATGTGCCATCTGACCTAGCCATATTGTTCATGCAAACTACGCTGCACCCCATCCCCCCTTTTTCTTTAACAGGATGGCAAGAGCTGTCTGCTACAACCACAAAGCCATCGGTAAATCTCCTCTGTGAATCCAAGTCCCTCTCCACTCGGGGTCAGCCCGCAGCCCCGGGGAAACACCGGAGATTTTCCCCAATTACATTTCTCAACGTTCACCCCGAGCTCAGTGAAACGGGAGATATTTCTCACTCCCACCATTTCCTCTTGTCGTTCATCAGCTCGCACTGAAAGAATTCACATTTCAACAGGGGCTGGGGAGATTCGAGGACCTGAGTTCAAATCCCCAGCACCCATGTCATAGCAGTTACTCTGAATGCTGCAGATAAACTCATCATCAACAAGCTTAAGGGGTTTTATTCTGGTTTACGATTCCTAGTTATAATTCCTTGTCCAGCCATCCACAACACAACAAATAAGAGAAAATACACTAATTCCTGGAAACTTAACACTATGATGCTGAATGAGAACTGGATTCAGGAAGAAATTAAAAAGGAAATTCAAGATTTCCTGAAAGCGAATGATAATGAAAATACAACTTACCAAAATCTCTGGGACACAATGAAAGCTGTTCTAAGAGGTAAGTTCATAGCTCGTAATGCCTACATCAAAAAAATGGAAACATCAGAAATAAACAACTTAACAATGCAGCTTAAAGCTTTAGAGAAACTAGAGCAATCTGATCCCAAAAGTAGTAGAAGAGAGGAGATTAGCAAAATAAGGGGAGAAATATCTGAAATCGAGACTAAGAAAATGATAGAAAAAAATCAACCAGTCAAAAAGCTGGTTCTTTGAAAAAATCAATAAGAGTGATACACCCCTAGCTAAATTAACCAAAAGCAAGAGAGAGAAAACCCAAATTAACAAAATTAGAAATGAACATGGAGTTATCACTACTGATACCCAAGAAATCCAGAGAATTATAACATCATATTTCAAAAACTTATACTCTGTGAAGTTTAACAACACAAAAGAGATGGATGAATTTCTAAGTAAACACAACTTACCTAAATTGAATCAGGAAGTTGTGAATTATTTAAATAGTCCTATAACATATAAGGAAATTGAGGAAGTAATCTCGAATCTTCCCACCAAAAAATGTCCTGGACCAGATGGATTCAGCACAGAGTTCTACCAGACATTTAAGGAGTTAATAACACCAATACTCCTTAAACTGGTCCATCGAATAGCAAAGGAAAGAACACTACCAAATTCCTTCTATGAAACTAATATCGTTTTAATCCCAAAACCTAATAAAGATTCACTTAAAAAAGAAAACTATAGGCCGATCTCTCTGATGAACACAGACGCAAAGATTCTCAACAAACTCTTAGCAAATCATATTCAAAAACATATCAAAAGATCATTCATGGGGACCAAGTAGGCTTCATCCCCAGCACACAAGGTTGGTTCAACATACGCAAGTCAATAAATGTAATTCATCATGTAAACCAGTCCAAAGACCAAGACCACATGATACTCTCGATAGATGCAGAAAAAGCTTTTGACAAGATCCAACAGCCTTTTATGATCAAAACGCTACAGACAGTAGGAATGGAAGGAACCTTTATCAATATAATAAAAGCTGTATACAACAAGCCCACAGCAAGGATTATGCTCAATGGGGAACAATTGGAAGCATTCCCACTTTGATCAGGAACTAGACAAGGCTGTCCACTCTCACCACTTCTATTCAATATTGTACTTGAAGTCTTAGCCGAAACCATAAGACAAGAAAAGGACATAAAAGGGATTCAAATCGGCAAGGAAGAAGTCAAGCTATCCCTATTTGCAGATGACATGATCCTATACCTGAGGGATCTCAAAAACTCCACCAGGAAGCTCCAGGAACTAATTGAGAAGTTCAGCAGGGTGGCAGGATACAAAATAAATGTGCAAAAATCAGAGGCCTTCCTATATGCCCAGAATGAAAGAAGTGAAAAAGCCCTGAGAGAAACAATCCGATTTACTATAGCCCCTAAAAAAAATGAAATACCTTGGTATAAACCTAACCAAGGAGGTAAAAGACCTTTACAATGAAAACTTTAAAACCCTAAAGAAAGAAATAGCAGAAGACACCAGAAGGTGGAAAGACCTCCCATGTTCCTGGATTGGCAGAATCAACATCGTAAAAATGACCATCCTACCAAAGGCAATATACAAATTCAATGCTATACCAATTAAAATCCCAAAGCAATTCTTCAAAGAAGTTGACCAAACAATCTCAAAATTCATATGGAGGCACAAAAGACCCGGATAGCAAAGACAATCCGAGTAACAAAAACACTGCTGGAGGTATTACCATACCAAACCTTAGTCTATACTACAAATCCATAGTTATAAAAACTGCCTGGTACTGGCTCCAAAATAGACACACAGATCAATGGATAAGGGTTGAAGACCCAGATATAAGCCCACAAAAATACAGCCATTTGATTTTTGACAAAGGGGCCCAAAGAATCCAATGGAAAAAGAACAGCATCTTCAACAAATGGTGCTGGCGAAACTGGATCTCCACATTAAAAAGATTAAAGCTGGACCCGTACTTGTCACCATGTACAAGACTTAATTCCAAATGGATCAAGGACCTTGATATAAGGCCAGAGACTATAAAAACCATAGTTGAAAGGATAGGGAACTCCCTCGAGCTGATTGGGCTAGGCCAACATTTCCTAAACAGACATCCAATGGCACAGTCACTGCTACCAACTCTCAACAGTTGGGACCTTGTGAAATTAAAGAGCTTCTGTTCAGATAAAGAGATTGTAACACGAGCTCAAAGGCAACCCACAGAATGGGAGAAAATCTTCACTAACCACATATCTGATAGAGCTCTATTGTCCAGAGTGCACAAAGAACTTAGAAAACTAAACTCCACGGAAAACAATAGCCCAATTAAAAAATGGGCCCTGGAACTTAAAAGAAATTTTACCAGGGATGAAATTAAAATGTCTAACAAATATCTTAAAAAATGCTCCACTTCCTTAGCCATCAGGGAAATGCAAATCAAAACTTCCCTGAGATATCATCTCACCCCGGTCAGGATGGCAAAAATCCACAATACAAACAACAACAAATGCTGGAGAGGATATGGAGAGAGGGGAACTCTGCTACATTGCTGGTGGGAATGCAGGCTCATACAGCCACTCTGGCGAGCCGTCTGGAGATTCTTAAAGAAATTAAAGATTGAAATGCCATATAACCCTGCTATCCCACTTTTGGGAATAACCCCCCATGCAGCAGAGGTTCGCCTGGATAGTACAAGCTCGACCATGTTCATAGCAGCACTGTTTACAATAGCAAAGTCATGGAATCAGCCCAAATGTCCAACAGTTGACGAGTGGATAAGGAAACTGTGGTACATCTATACAATGGAGTACTACTCAGCCATCAAAAATGATGAATTACTGGAATTTGCCGGGAAATGGATGTCATTAGAAACAATTATATTAAGTGAAGTATCCCAGACCCAGAAAATTAAGCGCCGTATGTACTCCCTAATAGGTGGCTCCTAGTACCAAACCCACCCAGCCCACCTAGAGACAGTAATTCCAAGGATTATGAACAGGAGGGATGGGGTTGGAGGGCCACACCAGACACAAGGAGAGAGGGGACCATGTTACAGCAGAGAAAATAGGCCTCCCTTAAGGAATGCAAGTAAGTAATGTGACACCTGGTTAAGTTCACAGACGTTCCTTCCTGATCATATACAACTGAGGGGGTATGATCTCACCAGAAGGGGAGGGCATATAGTCTGGCAGATAAAAAGTAATCATTTTGCAAATGGGTGATTGACCCCTCCTCACTGCGGTTTCCTACTTTTATTACATCTACCCTTGAATGTGCTATTATAACAAGACTCCAGTTTAACAGCTTTTTGTCTCTGACCGGGGGTGACATACAGTGCCAGCAGGATGGAGTGAAGGGCATTGCAGGAGCAGCAAAACTGCAAAAGAAAATCAACAAACCACAATCCAGAACTTCAGAGACTCTATACCAACCACATAGAACTAGGCCAGCCTAATCTCTCCCCATCCTGAAGCTCAGGGACATTTGCGGAAGAGGGGGTGGTAAGCGTGTAAGAGCAAAAGGATGGGAGGAGCAATGATCTGAAGATTCTCTACACTAGTTAGGGCTGAAGCAATCATAATAGGACTTTGCATGCCCTGCGCAATGTCCAACACACTATTGACCTCACAAAGTCTAGCATCAGCGAAAGGCACCAAGATCCTTGGAGGCAAGGGATTGACAGCCACAGTAGGGTTCCTATGCTTAAGGGGAACACGAGAAAGGGTTCAGGGAAATGCCACTGGGTCCTTGTACGTCATCGGAGAGGAGGGCCCAGAGAAGAGTTAGGCATACACAATAAAGGACTCTCTGGGAATTGGGGGGGAGGCACTGGGGAATGGGGAGGGGGGAATGGGGAGCAAGGTGTTCGGGGGGAGGAGGAGGGAGGGAGGGAACTGGTCTACCTATTAAGTTTGTATGAGCGGAAATAATAAAAAATGTATTAAAAAAATAATTCCTTGTCCAGCGGGGCGGCAGAACCCATACCAATACCAAGGGCTGATGGAACTGGCTGCACCATTTCCACAGGGACGGCTGAGAGAGAAGCAAACCTCACTCGACAGACCAGCCTGTCTAGCCAAGTCCACAGAAGGATGCCAACATACTGAACCCGTTTCCTCCGTCTTGTCCACCTGCCCATGCGGGGGTCCTTTCCATCCATTGGACCATCTCATTCGGGCTCTCTCAGGACTTAACTGAACTACCAATGTCTTAAAATTGTACCCAGAGTTCAGCCTGCAGTTGTCCACCTAACTGTGGGCTCTGCCACTGAGCTGGACCAAGAATTGTCATCGCCTTTATAAGAAAAAACAAAGCTCCTCCCTCCCCTAAGCTATTTTTTAATTAATTAATTTATTTTTTCCACTCATACAAACTTAATAGGTACCTCGGTCCCCTCCCTCCCTCCATACCTCCCCGACCCCTTTGCTCCCTCCTCCCTTTTCCCCTTCCTTTCTCCCCTCTCCCTTCCTTTCTCCCAGTGCCCCCTTCCCCCCATTCCTGGAGCATCCTTTAGTGTGCATGTCAAACTCCCCTCTGGGTCCTCCTCTCTGATGAGGTGTAAGCACTCAGTAGCATTGCCTAGAGCTCTTTCTTGTGTTCCCCTTTGGTATAGGAACACTATTTCGGCTGTTAATCCCTTGCCTCTAAGGATCCTAGTGCCTATGATCCATGCTAGACTTTGGGGGGTCAATGATATGTTGGTCATTGTGCAGGTCATGCAAAGTCCTGTTATGGTTACTTCGGCCCTAATTTGTGTGGAGTATCTTGCATATCGTTGCTCCTCCCCATCTTTAGGTTCTTACAATCTTTGGCGCACCCTCTTCCGCAAATTTCCCTGAGCTTTTGGATGGGGAGAGATTAGGCTGGCCTGGTTCCAGGCGATTAATGTAGGGTCTCTGATGTTCTGAATTATGGTTTGTTTGGTTTTTTTTTCTTCCAGTTTTGCTGTTCCTGCACTGCCCTTGGCTCCATCCTGATGGGTATTGGATGTCTCCTCCTGAGGAGCATTGTGTCCCCCCTGGACCACGAGCGTCCCGGGCAGGCAGAAAGGGGTCCCTAAGCTATTGTATGGCAACACTCTGACACGCCATATCCATTATTGTTCCTCATCATCTGTGGAGACTCGGAGAGGTTGGGCTATTTTTCTCCGGTCACACAGTTCTGGCTGGAGCCAGGACTGGTGCACAGTTGTGCAAGGGGTCACGGGCATCCCAGACAAAACCCCCACATTCATCCTGATGAAGTGCCTCTAGTACCCACTGACCACAGGGCCCCTCTACAGGCTCTTGAGGTAGCTGTCGCAGCCAACACACTCCTGGGGCTTCTTGAAATTCAGAGAACTGGAGAGATGGAAAAGGAAAAAGAGGAAGAGGAGGGAGAGGAGAGGGAAGAGCAGGAGGGGAAAGAAGACAGAGGGGGAAGAAAGGAAGAGGAGGAGGAGGAGAAAGAGAAGGAGGAAGGGGGCATCCTGTTACTGTCTCTGACCCCCCCACACACAAAATCACGCCCAGTTTTATGCAGATTCTGGGGATTTGAATGCAGGTCCTCAAGGCAAGTGCTTTTACCCACTGGGCCATGGCACCGGCTGTTATTTGATTTTCCTCTTTACTTGCTGATAAAATTATTTTGCTGATAAAATCACCATCAAACAGCCGAAGGGAACAAGGGGGTTATTCTCTTAGGATAGTCCAGTTACAGTTCTTAGTCTAGTTAGCAGGAGAGTTCACATCAACACCAGGGCCAAGGGAATTGGCCACACCATCTCCACATAATGGCTGAGAGACAAGCAAACCTCACTCGGCCAGACCAGCATGTCTGGCCAACTTCCTCAACCAGTTCTCTGAAGTTTATTCACCTGTTCTGAGCCTAGTCCCACCCACCACGGGCTGGGCCTTCCCCATCAGCTAGACAATCTCCTGCAGATTTGCTCTGAGCTTAACTCAAACACTAATTCTCTACAAATGTGCCCAGAGTTCAAACCTTTACCATCAAATTGACACTTTTACCTAACATGACCGCGTGTGTGTGCGTGCGTGCGTGCGTGCATGCGCGCGTGTGTATGAAGTCCAGTGTGTGTGTCTGCATATTTTTCAAATGGGTGGGTACATATGAGTGATCCTTCCTGAAGGTTCTCCATTACTTTTTTGCATGCATGTGCATGCTTTGCATGTGGATAGTCGTGTGTGTGCGCATGTGTATACTCAAGTGCACCTGAGTGTGTGTGTCTGTGGAGACCCAAGGGTGACATCAGGAATCATCCTGGATTGCTCTACCTCCTTATTTCTTTGATTTGGGGTTTCCCAGGCTCCACCTTCTAGGGCCAGAATGATAGGTGGGCCACCATATCAGCCCGACATTTTCCGTGGGATCTGGGAGATCTGAATTCACATCCCTTTTGCTTTGCAAGGCAGAGGCTCTGACCATTGAGCCGTTTCCCCGGCCTTCCGTGTTTAGGGTGTGAAGCAGGCCTCTGGGCTTCTCCATTAGAATTAAAGGCAGATGTGACCTGACTCTTGGGATGTGACATTCAGGTGTATTTTGATGGTGTTCGGCTGATTTGGGCTTGGCTTGGTGTCTGATCATGATTTGGTTTCGTTTGAAGCCAGCACTTCTTATGGGGCTGTCTGTCGAACTCAGGACCCCCGAGTTGGCAAGATGGTCCACCTGGCAGAAAAGGAGAGGGAAGCAAAAGGAGGTTAAACCCAGGCTTCACCCACAAGGACTGAAGTTTATTGGGGGAACTCCACTGGAGGGGGAGGCAGCAATTTCCCTAAAGGATGGGAATCCCTACTGTTTGGGGGGTCTGAGATACAGGGCTTATAATAGTTATAGCATGGTGTGTGTGTGGGGGAAGGTTCGGCTTCCGTTCAGCATCTGACCGGTTGTCTGTTTTCTTTATTAGATTCTATTAACATTTTAGGATGGGGTAATTTCGTTTCTGCCATTTATGGTCTGATGGGATTATTGAAATTGACTTTTTTCCATTTAAACCGGGTTCTTATGGGGTGGTAGCGTGGAACGGGGAAGTCCCGCCAGAATGGTCAATTACTAGCGGATTTCTCTTCTGGGGTTCTCTTGCCTTAACATTGAAACCTGAGCTCATAGGAAGCAAGATGTTACTGATGGGTTTGGGGACAGCAGGGGAAATCCACGAGGGGCCAGGGAGCTGCCGGGCATGAGCAGTTTAAAGAAAAAGTAACTTTTCCTTATCGGTTAGTTTTAGTTTCTTTAAACCTGATTGGGTTTTCTGGTCTCCTCTGTGTATAGTTAGTCTGTTCATGTCAGGACCAAACTGCTTCTTTCGACTTAACTCATCTGCGTTGTAAGAGTTCAGCACTATGGCCTCCCATAAACAGAGTGTTTTGGGAAGCTGGGGAGGTCTTATCTCTATAGAGGGAGGGTCAAAGCTGATTCCTGCAAGAGAATCCCAGCAGTGAGGGGTGAGCATCCAGGGGACCTTCCAGCCTGGCTCTTTTCTAAAATGCCTAGAGACATCTAATCTCTAAAATCCCTATTCTAAACTGCCTGACAGAAATCATTCTCGTCTCCCCCCCCCCAAGCAGAAGCAGAAAGATCCCAACTTTGAAGCAGGACTGGACTGCATACAGGAGACCCTGCAGAGAAAAAGAAAAAGCGCAGGCCTGTCATCTCAGCCCTGGGCAGACCAAAGATGGAAGATCAGGAATTTATCCTCAGCTACACACCACCTTCCAGGCCAGCCTGGGCTACATGAGATAGATATTGATAGAATAGATAGGTAGGTAGATAGATAGATAGATAGATAGATAGACCGATAGATAGATAGATAGATAGATAACAGATGGATAGATGGATGTTTGGATGGATGGATGGATGGACAGATGGATGGATAGATAGATAAATAGATAGACAGATAGACGGATGGATGGACAGATAGATAGATGGACGGATGGATAGATGGATGTTTGGATGGATGGATAGATGGACAGATAGACAGACAGATGGATGGATGGATGAATAGATAGATAGATAGATAGATAGATAGATAGATAGATAGATAGATAGATAGATAGATAGATAGATAGATGGATGGATGGATGGATGGATATAGATGGATCTTTGGATGGATGGATAGATGGATAGATAGACAGACAGATAAAAATTCAAACCCTCCTGCATACATGTTGGAGTTTGAGTCTTGGTGGAAGAGAAGGATGCTAACTTCCTAAGTCTGCTGAGAGTGGCCAGACAGATCCCTTGCCAGGCTTCTGAACGCCTGGGGGATGCAGAGAAAGGAAAAGCCCACTGTGACCAATGAAGGAAGTCCCTGAGACCTCGGCCTACCCCCCCATTCCCACCCACCCTTGAAGGAAACTTCTACTCTCAAGTTGGGGGGGCGATTCCAGACAATTCAGCCCCATCGTTATGCAAATGAAGCCCCAACCCACCACTATGCTCACACAGCTACCAGGCTCAGGGTACAAGCCTGGGCATGCCTAGGGATACTTCAGTGGCCTGGACCACCTGGGCTTCAGACAGCTCAAAACACACACACACACACACACACACACACACACACACACCACAATTGAGTCCAACCTTCACACACGGGGGCCCCCATGGTCTTTATAGACCCAAATCCCTATGCATCTGACAGGAGAAAAGTTCCAGAAACCTGCTGTCTCAATTTCCTTTCTCACCAAGAAATTAAGAAAGAGAAATTCCTAAAACAAGTTATGTGGAGGTGGGCACGGCTGCTATCTAAGACCCTGTCTCAAAAATTTAAAAATGAAAAATAGAAACTGTTAGAAACATGTGCTGAGTCATAAACCAACCAGCTGAAGAATCCCACAGGCAAAAACATCCTTTGACCGAAAGGGTACTTGTTAGAAAAGAAGAGAAGAAGAAAGAGGGTAAGGATGGGAGATTGATCATGAACCCAGACTTCATCTGTGAAAACCTAAGTTGCAAGCCCCTCTCCTCTAGTGCTCTTAAGAATTTACAGTTTACCTAGGAATCCCAGAAAAGCCTGAGCAGAATCAGGTGCCTGGGAGATCAAACGCCCTCCTCCAGGGGGGCAACCAGGTATCTAGGAAGTCAGGTAACTGCTGAAGAAGCAGGTGGCTGGGAGATTAGATAACCGCTGATATGTCCTTAGAGCAAAGTGCAGACCCTCAGACCCCTCAGACCCCTCGGCACCAGTCCACCAAACACGGTCACCAGGGGGTGGGGAGTTGGGAAGGCTTTGGGAAGGCTACAAGGGAATTCCTCAGTCCCTGCTTGTGATAACCACATAAAAAGCCTAAAACCGGTGGCTTCGGGGTCACTCACTCTCACTGCGCTGAGAGGTGGTTGTCCCAGGCCTAGGCTTGAATTTTAATAAAGACTCCTTTGTTTTTGCATCGGTGGACGACTTCAGTGGGTTTCTTTGGACTTTGCGATTTGGGCATAACACATCCACAAAGACTGAAGTTTATTCAGGGAGCAGCAATTTCCCCTCGAGAAGGAAATTGCTATTGATTTAGAGTAGGGGATGCAAGCTTTCAACAATCAGAATCAGGGGGAAGGAATTTCGGTTTGACCGGTTGGTTCTGTTCTGTCCCACAATAACTGTGAGTTTCTCCAGTTGTCTGTTCCTTATCAGATCTCATTAACATTCTTGGTAGGATCTCTGGTGGAGATGTTTCCAATCTCAGATCTGTCAGGTGGGGGGGTCTCTGGTTTTGAGGTCTGGTTTTGGATCTATGAAAATCAGATTCTTGATTGATAAAGAGGAAAAAGAAAGGGTGGAGGATTGGGAGAAATTGGGAAATGGGGAATCTCTCTAAATTGCTTCCTGCTGGTGAGGGGCATTTTGAAGGTTGTTGGAAAGCTTGTCATGTTATGGGGTGACTATCCCATTGTTGTGGGGTTCTTGTGTTCAGAGTCGAAGACTGAAACCAGAACATGTATAGCGGATTAAGGGAGAGTTTATTAGAGGAGAGAAAGAAATGGAACCCACAGACTCCAGGCTTAGAGTACCATGGGCAAGAGTGCTTCAGAGAACTCGTGGATTCCAGGCATGGAATTCATGAGGAGCAAGGAGCTGGAATTGAACTCAGGCACTCCACATGTGGAGTGCCACGAGGGGCAGGCGCCAAAGATGGCTGCCAAGATCTGGACTATGTATACACTTAGGCAAGGGGGGAGGGCTTTTCCTCCTTGGTTAGCTCACATGGGGGCCCAACCCAGTTGATCTTGGGCCCACCTGAAGGTGGGGCCTATCTGTAAAGGAGAGTTAATCTCCACATCCTCTCACAAGTAAAGGGTCGGGAAGATGGCCAAGGGTATGTTCCTTCAGGGTAATCTCTGCAGTGAGGGATGATCTGCCAAGATCTTCAGAGATTGGCCCAGCATGGCTGCTCTAAACCTGCCTTATTCCCCCCTTAACCTTTTGAGGACCCGGATTGCTCAGGAGATGAGGGGCATTGACTGACGGCTCTTAGCTACTTCCTGCTGAGTTGGGGTGAAGGAAGTGTGAGCAGTCTGGTGTGTTCATCTATAAGGTGCTGGGATGATCTAGGAGTCCCCACATTTGAAGCTTTATGGTTAGCAATCTGGAAGAGACAAAAATGGATAAATTAAGCCTACAAAATCTACACATAAGGATTAAATCATTTGTAACTGAAAGGGCAGATGAGATAAACCAAACAAACTCAGCAGTCTCATTGTGGATACAGGCAAGAGTTAGTAAAGAAAACCTGTTATCTTGTTTGGAATGGTCGCTTCCTTAGTCTGGTGTAAAGACCAACAGCTGCAAGTAATCTACATGTGGGAGAAGACCTTTCTCCTCTGGCAGCTGGAAATCTCCAAGGTCACATGCCTGTCCAAAACAAATATGTGAACTGTCTGAATCTTTGGGCAGAACAATCTAAGTTAGTTCTCCTCTCCCATCTGGGTTCTTAAAAGCAGAGAGATACAGTCTTTTTGGGACCAAAGGTATGTAAGAGAACATACTGGGTACACTGTTTCCTGTCATGGAAAGTTTTGTGGATCTCTGATAATCTTGTTCTAAGGATAGTGCCATTCCTCTGATCTAAATGAAAAGCCAACTTTGACTTGCCAATGGAGCTAGTCTGTTTAACAGGAGACATTTTGGTCTCTGCTTCTTCCTGTTTAACTCTTTAAGTTTGCCATGGTGTATTTAATTTCAGGTAAACATTCAGGATGAGGGCAAAACTTTACTAAACTTTCCACCAATACATGTCTCTGGCTTTAAACTTTCTTTTTTTTTTGTTTTTCTTTTTTTATTATTATATTTATTTATTTTTTCCCAATCATATGAGCTTAATAAGTACCCTGTCTCCTTCCTTTCTCCACCCCTCTCCAGTCCCCCTTGCACCCTCCCCCACTTTTTCTTTCACTCTCTCCCTCCTCTTCTCCCAGTGCCCCCCCTTTCCTCCCTCCCATTCCCTGGAGCATCCTTTTGTGTGAATGCCAAACTTCCCTCTGAGTCCTCCACTCTAGTGAGGTGTAAGGACTCAGTAACATAGCCCAGAGCCCTTTCTTGGGCTCCTCTTTAGTATGGGAACACTATTATGACTGTTAATCCCTGGCCTCTAAGGATCCTAGTGCCTGTGATCCATGCTTTACTTTGGGGGTTCAATGATATGTTGGTCATTGCACAGGTCATGCAAAGTCCTGTTATGATTACTTCAGACCTAACTTGTATGGAGTGTCTTGCATATCTTTGCTCCTCCCCATCTTTAGGCTCTTACAATCTTACCGCCCCCTCTTCCGCAAATTTCCCTGAGCTTTAGGATGGGAGAGATTGGGCTGGTCTGGTTCCAGGTGATTAATGTATGGGTCACTGATGTTCTGAATTATGGATCTCAGATCTAGGATCTCCTCCTATTGTGGGATGACCATCCCAACATTGCAGGGTTCCTGTGTTCTAAGTCAAAGATTAAAACCAGAACAGTGTAGAGGATTAAGGTAAGTTTATTAGGGAAGAGAAAGAATGGAACTCGTGGACTCCGGATGCGGAGTGCCATAAGGGGCAAGGGTGCCAGAGAGTTCATGGACCCTAGGCATGGAATCCATGAGTACCAAGGAAGTGGAAACAGATTCATGGCACTCTAAGTGCCATGAGGGGCAAGCACCGAAGATGGCTGCCAGGGTCAGATATATTTATACATTTAGGTAAACCAGGACAAAATGGCTGGCTCTTTGTCACTGTTTAGCTCATATTGGGGCTAGAGAGCAAATTGTTTCTTTGGTGGGTTTAGCTTGTTGGATATGGAGAGCTCATCACAATCCTTTCATAGGGAAGTTGTCCATCTAATCTCTGCAGAGATTAGAGTCAATTCCTCAGCAAGGGTGTTCCTTCAGGGTATTTTCAGCAGTGGAGGATGGCCTTCAGAGACCATCCCAGCATAGTTGCTATAAACCTGCCTTAGTCTCTCTAGCCTCTAAAACCACAACCACGTGGATGACTTTAACAGTGCTAAAATATTTCATTTACTCTAAACCTAGAGTATTCAGGCATTCAGACATGTAAACAAGGAACACCTAAGGACCATGCCGTTAAATATATAAGGAACTTCAATGGTTACTTTGCTAAACTTGTCATTTTCCTGATCTTAATAGTTCTAATTAAATTGAAGGTTGACAAAGCCTAGAAAAAGTTGAACACCAGAAATTTGTGCTCCCTTTTCTATTAACAAGGAACAAAATGGCTTCCCATTTGCATGTTAAACTCAAGGTTCTCATGAGATATTATTATCAATCTAGCATTTGGGCTCTCTTTCACTGAGTATCAGCAGCAAACTCCTTTTTCCCATTAGAGGGAAGCTAAGAGCCTCAGGCCCCCTCATTGGCCCCTAGCAGAAGGGCTTCACCCCTGGGCCCTGGGGTTCATGGGGCAATCCTTTTTCCAATGGACAGTCCCACAGTCATGGGCCACATGGAGGATTTTTTGCACTTGGGACAATTTATTTCAAGGTGCCCAGCTTTGGAGCATTTAAAGCATCTTTTTCCTTTTCTCCCCTGTTGGAAAGGGGTTCTGGGTTTGTCTGCTTGGGTGTGCCTGTTAATATTCTTTCCTGGTTTTTTCTTTTTATCTTTCCTTTCAGTATAAAAAATGAATTTATCTGGGTCCTCAGAGAAACTCCTTAAGTTGCTTGGGCCAAAATCTTGCAAGGAAAAGGGACTATGAACTCAAGTTGATCCAAATGTATTTAGTCTCTCCAGATTCTAATTGCTAGGTCCAGATTACATTGACCCTGTTTAATTTCAAGGGAAGGGGATTTTGGCTGAGGTGGGAGCTAGATGAAATTCTTGTTTCACCTTAACCTTAGGGCATGTCTATTGGGAGATAAAGTTTTTTTCTGGAACTATTAATGGTAGAGATCTCTATTATCTTAGTTAGGCACAGGTGTCAACTTGACAGTTGCAGGTTTGAACTCTGGGCACATTTGTAGACAATTAGTGGTTGAGTTAAGCCCAGAGCAATTCTGCAGGAGATTATCTAGCTGATGAGGAAGGCCCAGCCCACAATGGGTGGGATTAGGCCCTGGAATAAAATACAGAGAGCCAGTTGAAAAAGGTGGCATCCTTGTGTACTTGTCGAGTAAGGATCGTCCCTCTCTCAGCCATTATGTGGAGATGGTGTGGCCAGTTTCCTTGGCCCTGGTGTTGGTGCATGCTCTCCCATCAAGCTGGACTATCAACTGTAACCAGACTTTCCTAAGAAAATAAGCCCCTTGTTCCCTTAAGCCATTTGATGATGATTTATCACCAACCATTCAGGCTAACTGCAACGTCTATGGTCTCTTAACTTCCTGACATTTGCTTGTCATTCGGCCAAATAAATCTAGTTGGAGGATGTATAATTCAAAGATTCTCCTGAGGAGGAGGTATCTCTCATCTAAGATGTACAGAGGCCATGCTGAGAAAATACTACAACTTGGTTTTTTTTACAGAGTAGTAGGATTAAACATTCTCTCCTGTTAGTCCCTGGACACAGGATGGGAAAACCTCTTTTTAGCTAGAGTCTAGGGGGGCCTGGATTTGGGAAAGGATGCATGGCTCAGCAAGATTCTGCCAAGCACCACAAAAACCAGCCAACTAACCGCTAGGCCAGTGCCATACTCAGTGTGGTCAGTGGAGGGATGTCCTGCTGATGCTATAACTTGTTGTGGTTGGCAGGGCAGGGGGAATTGCTCCTCTGACACTGTAAAACCCAGCTTGGTTGGTGGGAGATTGCCCCAAGGACACTGTAAAACATGGTGTGGTGGGCAGGGGGTTGCCCCATGGATGCCATAAAACCAAGTGTGGTCAGCAGGAATGTCCTGTTGATGCCAAACGACCCAGCGTGATCAGCAGGAATATCCATTGATGCGATACTTCCTGACAGAGGGTGCTCCCCATTCAGCCAGTGTTAAAGGGGTATAGGGTCCATGGTCCACCCGTGATTGAAGCTTCCTGAGTTCCCTATGCTACTTAAACAGATGTATGGTCACTATCTCAGACACGAAACACTTTTCCTTCAGCTTGAATGCCATTACGAAGTTCCCTCCATTAACTAACAGGACTTAAAGCCAAACTGAACCTCATCCAATGCAGACAAACAAAAGCTGGGTATCTATTTAGGAGAGATCATACACATACCAATCTCTCCATGCCCATTGCAGGGCCTTGGGTATAGCTTGGCCATAGCAAGCTTAGCTGTTTCATGACTTGAGATCTGATTTTAATCTGATCCCACCTAGACCATATGCTATCACCACAGAACCGCAAAACTGGCCCATTCAAATCCTGTGGCTATTAAGAGATCTTAGGCTATAAATTGCTAACAGTGAACTGTTGTAGGTTTTCCTACCTCAGGCCAGCACTCATTCACACATTCACATGGTGTTTAAAACATTCCCTCTCGGAAGTTTGACAGACACACTAAAGGATGCTCCAGGAATGGGGGGGCACTGGTAGAAAGGGAGGGAGGAGGGGAAGGAAGGGGAAAAGGGGGAGGGAGGGGGGTCCAGGGAGAGGAGGAGGGAGGAAGGGGAATGGGCTACTTATCAACTTTGTATGAGTGGGAAAAAAAAAGTTCCCTCTCCCATTTCAAAAGTGCCCTTCTCCGCCCCCTCCACAAAGAAGGCTGCTCAGAGAAGTGAGTAGAGGACAGACCCAGATTTTCTTTACTTTAGCTGGTGGAATCTACCTCTCCTGTCCTGTCCCATCTGGGTTGCCAAATGTGCAGGATGACTGCCCCACTGTTGCAGGGTTCTTGTGTTTGGAGTTGAAAGATTGAAACCAGAGCATATGTAGAGGATTGAGGGAGAGTTTATTAGAGGAGAGGAAGAATGGAACTCATGGACTCCAGACTTGGAGTGCCATGAGTGGATAGGACACCCTGGAGAACTCATGGACTCCAGGCATGGAATACTATGTATACATGTAGACAAGGGGGGATGGCTTTTCCTCCTTGGTTAGCTCACATTGGGGCCCAATCCAGTTGATCTTGGGCCCACCTCAAGGTGGGCCTATCTGTAAAGGAGAGTTGTAATAGTTACTCTTGTGTGTGAGAGAACATTCAAAGTTAAGCAACTTAAGGGAGAAAGAGATTTATTCAGTTTACAGTTCTAGAGGAGAGATACAGTTTTTCATGGGGGAGATAGCATGGCCGGCTGGCCAAAGCTGGAGTCAGGTAAGTCACTCCCATTTGCGAGGCTGAGAGCTGCAAGACTGCTTGCTCCAAAGTCAGACTCCTCCTGGAGGTAGGGTAGGTCTAATCCACCTCAAGGCCCACTCCTTGTGACCGCCTTCCTTCTGCAAGGCTCTACCTCTCAAGGTGCCATGACCTTCCCAAACACATGAGACTGTAGGGGACACATTTCAAACTATGACACTCTATCCTTGGCCCCCACAGGCTCATTAACATCTCATTATGCAAACCATACTCAGTCCAACTTTAGAAGTTTCAGCATATCAGTAGTCCCAACATAGTCCCAAAGTCCAAAGCCTCCTGTAAAATCAAAAAACGAGTTACATACTTCCAAAATATAATGGCACAGAATAATCATTCCCATTCCAAAAGGGGGAATGGGGGCATGTCCAGGAAAAATTGGTTCATAACAAGACCAAAACCCAGCAGAACAAACTCTGAATCCTGTAGTTCCATGTCCAATAGGTGAAGCTCTCATTGAAATAATCTCAGTTCCAAAGGGGTTCCACCCCTCTAATGCAGCTGTCTATGGAACACATCATTCTCTTGGGCTGACTCCTCCCAGGGTATACAACTCTCCTTGGCAGATGTCCCATGTTGTCACTGGCATCTCTAACATCTTTACTTCTCAGTGGCAAACCAGGCTTTAACTCCACAGCACAAACTTCCCCTTCTTGGGCCTCTAAACTGCAGACTTTTTGCCATGTTTCCTGGAGTCTGCCATTTTCTGAAACTTTAAAGGAGTGATCCATGACCTTCTTCCTCCCTCTTGCATCCTTGATGCGTCTAAAACCAGAATCACATGGATGAATTTGCCAAGTTTTGCTGTAGCCCTGGGATAGAGTTTGGACCCTTTTGAATCATGTCTGATTCAGCTTCTCTGTACTGACTGTAGGAAAAGTCTCTTTTTTTCCTAGGCTTTTGGGGCATAACAGACCCTTCCTTTGGAACTCCACCCTTTAGCTCATTTCTTCCAAAAGGATTTGCATTCTTTAAATTTTTTTTTTTTTTAACGTGGGACCTGGGATCCGAACTCAGAACCTTCTGCTTGTGAGACAGAGTCGCAACCCCTGAGCCATCTCTCCAGCCCCAAGGATTTGCATTCTTATGGGTGGGAACCTTCTCTGAGAATCTTGCCCTCAAGCTAGGGCCTCTCCCATTATCCAAACTGAGAGAAGGCTTTGATTTATTAATGGAACTAATCTCTTTTAACAGCTGCCATTTTTTCTCTGATTCTTCCTGGTTTAACTCTTTAAGTTTGCCATTACATTTTTAGTATCAGATCTTACAGTTTCTGCTTCTTCATAACTCTGAAGACAACTGAAAAGTGGCCATATCCCATTGTCAAGACTGCATTGCTTTGAAATTTCCTCTGTCAAGCACTCAAGTTTAAATTCAGGCAAGTTTTCAGGACAAGGGCAAAACTTCGCTAAACTCTCTGCCAACACATGACTCCATGTGTCACTCATCCAGTTGCAAACACAGTCTCTGTTCCCTTCCAGACCATTCCAAGCTGGGCTTCTACTGTCTACATATCTCACAGCATTGCTCTTTTTGGAGTTCCACGAGAAAGGTCCATTTGGCCCCACCACCACGATGTAAAGACTTTCCCAGCACGAAGTCCCAAAGTTCTCCATATTTTTCCTAACAAACAGTTCCAAAGGCACACTAGCCACATCATAGCATTGGCCATGCTGCTGGGTATCAACTTCTCTCAGCTTCACAAACAGCGTCACATTGTGGCACCAGATGTTCTTAATCTCACAGCAGTACCCATCTACTCAGTACCGGTTTCTATAACAGTTACTCTTGTGTGTTGTTGTGAGAGAACATTCAAAGTCAAGCAACTTAAGGGAGAAAGGGAGATTTATTCAGCTTAAGTCCCAGATGGGAGATAAGGTCTTTTATGGTGGAGGCAACATGGCTGGCTGACCGAAGTGGAGTCACTTCCATCTGTGAGGCTGTAAGATGCAAGACTGATTGATGCAAAGGCATGGTAGGAGAGCTATAATTTTCCCAGTGGGCTTTGTGGTGGGCTCCTGGTGGGTTTGGAACTTTTGGGATGCAGCATAGGCTTCAGATCAGTTTTCTCAGTGGGCGTGCTATCTTCCACATAGACTTCTGGCCTTGATTTCCTTTGGTCTCCCTCCCTGTTCTACCTATGAAAATCTACCTATATTTCTGTCTTTTGAAGATTTTGACTGCTAGAGGTGAGATGGAGAGAGGGGCAAAGACCGTTCTGACTATTTCCTACTGAAGAGGGCTGTAGTAGGAAGATGCTGCCAAATGTCCTTAAAACAAAGACCAGAAGAATCAAGAGAACCATTTGGATCATTTTGGGCTTGGTGGAGCTTAACCTAAAAGAGAAAAAAACTGACAAGAAGGTTATTTTTCTAAATTGTTTCATTGTAAGGGTTATTAGACAAGGTAAGGATTAATTGATTTGTTCGGGATGTGATGTCCCTTATCCAGTCCTGGGCACAGCAGATGAGGCAGGGGACTAGGAGGAGAAGACAGATAGCTGTTAGTAGACCTAGGAGAGGAAGGGCCAGGGCCTTTTACCATTGGTGAGCCAACTTCTGGTTGCTCTTAGGGTTGCCCCTATAGCTGTAGTATCCAGACTAATTGCTACCATAACAGTAAGGAAGACTGCTCTCTTTTATCTAGAAAAAGGGGTTGGAGAATTGTGAATATTGAAGGAAAAATTCAGGTTCAGGATGAGATTTAGGGTAAGTAAAATAGGAATACAAGAGGAGGTAGAGTTTTGTAGGGATATGAAAGTAGAAAAATTAAGCTACGTTGAGCTTGCTAGCTATAGCTTATCTAATAACATGTACTAGTGATCCGAATGTTAGGTCACATATAAAGGATGACAATAAACAGCAATTAGGGGCTTTAACATGGGCCCAAGATAATATAGCTCTGGCTTTGCAATAGTCCAGATCTCAACCCTTTATTGGAGACCCCAGTTAAGTCAGTCAGCCTCACAAGTGTAGCAGTGTCTCTTTGGGAACTTGTATTCAGTCCCCTGTTGGCAAAACATCACAGTTGTGTGCATGTACAGGCCACATGATCAGCCACATATGTCCCACGTGGCTAGGAAGGCTCATTCCTAGTGTCTCATGTAGATGAGGCTGAATAGCAGGTGGCAAAGCATAGTCTTCAGGAGGAAGAGATAGATAATTGGCCATTAATAAAGCAATACCTGGATCACATTAAATTTACTAGCCATAATGATCCAGACCTGATATATATACATATAGTATTTCATCCTCTGCATCTGCCATAGTTAAGCACAGGTGTCAACTCGACTGTTGGGGGTTTGAGCTCTGGGCACAGTTGTAGAGAGTTGATGGTTAAGCCCAGAGCAAACCTGAAGGAGATTTTCCAGCTGGTAGGGAAGACCCAGGCCATGGAGGGTGGGATTAGGCCCTGGATAAATCACAGAGAGCTGGTTAGTTGGCATCCTTCTGTATACTTGGCCAGACATGCTGGTATGGCAAGTAAAGATTGTCCATCTCTCAGCCATTATGCAGTGATGGTGTGGCCAGTTCCTTCGGCCCTGGTATTGGTGTATGCTCTCCTGTCAAGCTGGACTAAGAACTGTAACCAGAAATCATAAGAGAATAAACCCCTTGTTCCCTTAAGCCATTTGATGGTCATTTCTCAGCAATGGTGCAGGCTGACTGCAACAGCATCTGACATAACATTTGCATGTGACCCGTGATTAGAGATAATATATATAAAGTTAAAGAAAGCTGTTGTATTGTCTGGCCCAGTGAGGAAGAGCAGCATTTATCTTTAGGCCAATGAGCTTCAGTTAAAATATATAACATCGTATTAAGATCTTTAAATCCCTTAGGGGGGCTGGAGAGGTGGCTCAGGGGTTAAGCCTCTGCCTTGCAGGCAGAAGGTCCTGAGTTCGGATCCTAGACCCCACGTATAGATGCCGGGCGGAAGCAGGAGCGGCCCTGCGTTTCCGGTCCTGGTAGGGCGGAGCCTGTGAATCCCTGGGCAGAGTAAACAAGGAGGAGGTGGAGGTCCATGGTGGTTCCAGAATTCATCCGTGGTTCTACACACACATGCATACATACCCACACATACATACCCACACGCACACACATGCATACACACACAATTGAATAAATAATAAATTTTAAAAAAAATTAAATCCCTTAGGACAAGCAAGCAGACACTTTAGGGATTAGGATTTTATAAGTCTTGTGGGCACAACCAAATCTCTACTGAATCAAGATGGAGACAATTGAAAAACATTTGAATACACGAAGCTCAGTTCTTAGCAGGTATGTTTCTTTTTTAAAAAAAATTTTTAATTATTTATTATTTATTCAATTGTGCATATATGCAAGTGTGCGCGCGTGTGTGTGTGTGTATGTATGTGTGTGTGTAGAACTACGGATGAATTTGGGAACCACCATGGACCGCCTCCACCTCCTCCTGGTTTTCTCTGCCCCGGGATACACAAGCTCCGCCATACCAGGACCGGTGTCTATACGTGGAGTCTAGGATCCGAACTCAGGATCTTCCACCTGCAAGGCAGAGGCTTAACCCCTAAGCCACATCTCCAGCCCCAAGCAGGTATGTTTCTGAGGCTCAATGTCTTTTTCCTCTATAACATAGAAGAAACATATCACAAAACATTTCCTTTAACCACCACATCATGAACTTGCTTTAACTTTCTAAGTCATATTTAACCTTCTCATAAACCTAATGTCCCACAAACCTTTGAAACATACTTTAGCCTTCTAAGTTGTTCCTACCACATAACCTTCTATGTTACCATAAACTTCATCTTTAAGAGAAATAAAGAATTGAGCTTTCTTTGGAAATTGTGCAGACAAAAATATACATTCACACATAGTCATCTATAAATGTATATCTTGAAATTTAAGATAGTGTGGCTCTCAATTTATTTATTCTTCACTCTAGCGTTAGGTAATCTTTTAAAATTTGTGCCTTTAAAATACATAGCTCTTAGGGCTAGAGAGATGGCTCAGGGATTAAGACTCTGCCTCCCAAGCAGAAGGTCCTGAATTTGGATCCAAAATCCCATGTAAAAATGCCAGGCAGAAACGGTGGCAGTCTGCACTTCTGGCCCTGGTAAGCAGAGCCTGGGAAATCCCAGAGTGAAGCAAGAAGGAGGAAGAAGCAATACAGAGTGATCCTGAAGTCACCCTTGGTCTTCCGCAGGGACATGCAGTGCCCTCTCTCTCTCCCTTTCACACAGACACACCCAAATAAATAAATAAATAGGTTTTAAAACTTTTATATAAAATACTTCCTTAATCTAGTCCCACATGAAAAAATTAGTTTCTTAATGCATTTTTTAATCTAAAAACATGCTTTGTCCTGCTAAAGCAAGTTCTTTTACTACAGATTTTTTTAAAATAAAACTGCCATTGCTCCGTGCAGAATGTTGTTTGAATAGGCAGAAAGAATATATGCAAGATTCCGCTAGGCGTCTCAGCGGTGGTGTTCAGGAGCCTGTGGGGAGAGCTGGATGGGAATGCTCTGCAGCTCTGCAGATGCCCTCTTGGTACAGCACCCAACCCAGGTCCATCCACAATGGCTATAACCGGTCTTGAGGTTATGTAGTGAATAAATTACCGCTGGAAAAAATAAACCAAAGAACAGCAGCATACTTTATCTTTAACCTTTATAAACCATGATTTGTGGATAACTTGTCCATTTTTCCAAAAGCTGGTATGTTGAATATTTGAAAACATCAAGTGTTCATTTTGAGTTGGCAGAAGTAACCTCACCCAACTGCCTTTCAAAAAAATTAATGAAATGTCAAGAAAGAAAGAAAGAGAGAGAGAGAGAGGGAGAGAGGGAGGGAGGGAGGGGGAGAGAGACAGAGAAAGAAAGAAAGAAAGAAAGAAAGAAAGAAAGAAAGAAAGAAAGAAAGAAAGAAAGAAAGAAAGAAAGAAAGAAAGAAAGAAAGAGAGGAAGAGAGGAAGAGAGGAAGAGAGGAAGAGAGGGGGAGGGGAGAGGAAGAGAGGGGAGGGGAGGAGAGGGGAGGGGAGGGGAGGAGAGAAGAGGACGCCTGCCCCTCACAGCGCTCCACATATGGGGTCTGTGAATTCATTTCTAGCTGCCTGCTTCTCGTGGATTCCATGCCTAACCCCTTTTAGGACTCTACGTCTGGAGTCCATGAATTCCATCCTTTCTCCCTCTAATAAACTCTATCTTAATCCTCAAAAAAAGAAAATTTCATATAAATATACCTATCATTTTAAATTCATAAAAATTCTCCATTCAGTTACAGTACTTTATATATCTTTTAGAGCCAAATATATAGATGAGTTATAACACAAATTAGCAAAAGTTCTTTTAACTTTGCTGTGTCTGGTTTAGAGGATGAATATCTGAGTAGACGCCAAGACACTATCAAATATGGGATAAATAAGCAATATATGGTCAATGGAGAATCTTCTAAGTTTTCTTTAGAATCCTGTAGGCACATTATATAAGACAGCATCTAAAATTTAGGAGAATAAGCTTATCACATGACAATAGGAACATTCAGAAATCATCACATCTAAATGATGCTAGTAAGGTTTTAGCAGAATGAAGGCGTACATATGGAGGACATGTAATTAGGAAAGCCTATTTCAGCAAAGAAGTCATTGGTCTCCTTGCAGAAAGGGAGTCCATACATCTTACCCCCAGCAGAATGAAGAAATTCCAATTAATTTCTCAGAAGACTTTTTTCTTCATTTGCTAGTTTTGCATTTTGTCAGTTGCTGGATTGAATGGGACAAGATTCCTGTAATGGTTAGTTTTTACGATTGCTGTGAGAGAGCACCCAAAGTCAAACAACTTATGGGAGAAAGGGAGATTTATTCAATTTACAGTTCCAGAGGGGAAATAGATACAGTATTTCAAGGTGGCGGAAGCAGCATGGCTGGCTAGCTGAAGCTGGCAGGCAGGCTAAGTCACAGCAGACCTCCACATGGCTAGAACATTTCTGGAGTGTCTCTCCCCTTCCACTCTGTATTCTGTTCTGTGGCTTTTATGTGGTCCATTACTGAGATGTTCTTATGAGATTTATGGAGGTTCTGATGGGATCTAGGGTCTGGGTCAGGTGGTTTCTATCAGCTGACCTTTCCAAGTGTGGTCTCAGCTGATCTTAGTTAATACCAAGTATGTCAAGGATTAACTATCACATTTCCACAAAAAGAAGTCAGAGGAGTGAGCATGTTTAACTAACTGTATTAGTTAGGGTTCTTTAGAGTCACAGAATTCACAGAACGAGTATATATATATATATATATATATATATATATATATATGAAATTTATTGAGTTGGCTTACAGATATGGCCGAGGTAGTCCAGCGAAGGCTGTCAGTAGCCGAGGTAGTTCCAACGATGGCTGCCAACAGCTAGTTGCTCAGTTCGGTAGTCAAGTAGGTGCTGGCTGAAGGCTGGAGAACTCCTGGAGTCTTGGAAGGTTGAAGGAACCGGGCGGCCGGAAGGAAGAACGATTCCTAGCACAGCTGCAAGAAGGGATCTGTTCTCCTTGGTGGCTCTTTTTTATATGATGCAGTATTGGGAGAATCCTTTGAGAGCTTTGGAGTTCTGATAGGATCTAGGGCATGTACTATCCTTTCAAGTAGTCTCAGTTGATCCTTTTCCAGAAGTGGTCTCAGCCCAGCTTAGTTAATACCCTGTGTGTCAAGTTGACACCCAGGCTTAACTATCACACTAACCAATATCCACATGGCTAATGGATGCTAGAATATACATTAGGGCATAAGCCTGGAGGGAGCCATCTGAACCTTGGTAAGAACACAATGTCATCTTTATTTGTAGTCCCATTAAAAATCAAAACCAAGCAAAATAGTTTTCCATGAAAGAAAACTTTTTTTAAAAATCAGGAACAGATGTGATGGACTTAAAACATAAATTACATTAAAGTATTTAAGTAGTTAAGGCCTTTGATGCTATTAAATTATTTGAGTTTGGTTTTGCTATTAAGTATGCATAAGTATTTAAATAGAGCATGATAAAAGAAATAAAAAATATTAGCATGCAATAGGAATGAAAAAGCATTGAAGTGGCCACAAATTTGTTACTTTGAAACACAAAACATACAAATATACAGATGTGTAAATACCATTTGATATGTATTTCCTGCAGACAAGGAATTAATTCATTGGCAACAGCTTTAAAATTGACATGCACAATTCATGACACAGTGCAAAGAGACTCTACATATTTGATTAACATTGGAAATAGATGCTGGAAAACATTATCAAAAAGAGGTTTTTAAAACCAGTACCAAAAACAGATTAGCATTTAAGAAATCTTATATTTAGCAATCACTCCAACTACTAATGATCTGTTACTGCTGCAATAAGTAGTTGTTACAATTTGAGAATTACTGGAGACCTGGAGAGAAATTGTTTCACTAAGTCAAGTTAGAGATGGTAAATGTTTTGTTTGTTTGTTTTTTCTGTGCAGAGAAAGGTAAGTTAGCTAGAACTTTCCAAGTTTAAGCATGTGGGAAGGGGGGAGGGAGACATTGAGTCCTGACTGGCAAGGAAGCCAGAGTGTCCATCTTTGGGGTCATGTGGTGGGAGGAGAAAGGAAAAGAGAAAAATTTACTTACAAGCTAGGTTTATTTAGCCTGAAAGTCGTTATGACTGCTCTTTCCAACACAGTCTGCCCTCCACATGTGTCCGTAAGTAGCCAGGACATCTGACCACCCTTCAGGATTATTCGCAGGCAAAGTGGGCACCAGACCTTCTGATGGATCATCAGCAGAGAAAGAGAAAAGAAAGGGGTTCCGGAATGTCAGGGGGTGACCCCAAGAGATGCTTACACAGGCCATTCCTGGGCAGGGAACCATATGTTAGAAAAGGAAAGAGGGCAGGGAAGGGAGACAGAACAGGAACCCGGGCTTCATCCACGAAGACCAAGTTTATTCAGGAAGCTCCTCCAAAACCCCAGCAAGGGAGCAGCCATTTCCCCCTCAAAATGGAAATTACTACTGATCTGGAGTTAGGGGTGCAAGCTTTTAGCAGTTTGACTGCAGGAATTTGGGGTTGACTGGATTGGCTCAGTCCCAGAATAACTGGGAGTCTGTCCAGTTGTCTGTTTTCTTTATCAGGACCTAACACTCTTGGTGGGGTCTCTGGTGGAGATCTGTCTCAAATCTCAGATCTATCAAGTGGGGTCTTTGGTTTTGAGGTCTGGTCCCAGATCTATCAGTACCAGTGTTTAAAAAGGGGGCAAGTGGGGCTGGAGAGGTGGCTCAGGGGTTAAGCCTCTGCCTTGGGGGCGGAGGGTCCTGAGTTCGGATCCCAGATCCCACGTATAGACGCCAGGCGGAAGCGAGGGCGGCCTGCGCTTCTGGTCCTGGTAGGGCGGAGCCTGTGAATCCCGGGGCAGAAGGAGGTGGAGGCGTCCACGGTGGTTCGCGAATCCGTCCGTGATTCTACACATACACAGATACACACACACACAGACACACACGCGCACGCACATACACACACACATGCGCACAGTTGAATAAATAATAATAATAATAAAAATTTTTTTTGAAAAAAGGGGGCAAGTGGGAAGCAGGTGCACAAGTCCCTGGAGCCCCTCATAAAAAGGAGGGGATTCAGATGGCCACCCTATTCATTAGCTAAGGTTCAGTCTTAACATTTGAATATTTGGGGAAAGAGAAGATGAGGAGATGGGCTTCTCTAGGGAGCCCCCTTAAACTAAAAAAGAGACCTAATTACAACTGGATTTCTTTTAGGGTTCTTGAGTCCCCAAGAACAGAGCATGTGGAAAAGCTAAGGCAGGGAAGAGAGGGAAAAGAAAGCCTTGGGATGTTCTGTCTAAGAAGGACCAAGGAGGAAACCACAGCCTACAGGTAGGAGAACACCAGAGCAGAGGACAGAGTTAAGATTAGAGAGTGCAGAAGAGCCACCATGAGTGCATGGCTGGGAGGGGACAGAGCTGCCATTGTTGCGGGGCTGCTCTCCTGGAGTCTTTATGAAACCAGAACACGTGAAGAGGATTAAGGCAGAGTTTATTAGAGGAATCCATGAGGGACCAGGAGCTGGAAAAGAACTCACAGACTCCAGATGTGGAGTGCCATGAAGGACAGGTACCAAAGATGGATGCCAAGGTCAGGTATACTTATACACTTGGGCGAGCCCAGGAAAAATGGCTTTTCCTCAATTGGTTAGCTCCAGTTTCTGTTAACCTAGTCTTCTACATCTCATTGGTCTGTTTATATCGGGACCTAACTTAGTTGATCTTGTGTTGGTAGGGCTTAGCTATAATGGAGAACTAATCTCCATATCCTTTCATGAACCCAGGATTGGGGGTTTGGGACCTGAACATAAGAAATGCCATTTTGTATATCTGTCTCCATTTTGTACTTATTCACTTGTCCACCCTATGAAACATAGGACATGCTAGATGTTGTACATAGACTGTTTGACCCAACTGTGTATGTGACTATAACCATAACCAGTCAGCTCCAAATTAGGAAATACTTAATAGTTCATAAAAATTGCATTCAGAGCAGGTGGAACTATCCAATCAGAAGCCAGCCACTAACTTCCCAGGGAATTCCAAGGGCCATGAGTAATGTAGGGGGTACTAGAAACTGTTTATGGGGTACTCAATAACTGCTGGTGATCAGAGATGACCAATCCCCACATGCCAAGACAGCTTTTGCCTCAGTTTACCCAATCATGTATCTGCTGTGTTAGAAGCCCCTTCCCCTAGAAGTAGCCACTATAAAAGACCCTGTAAAACAAAGATTTGGGGCTCTTGTTCCTGATCTGCTGTGTCAGTGACGGCAAGAGCCCGGGCTCAAGCTTGAATAAAGACCCTCGTGTGTTTGCATGGTGTCAGCTCCATGGTGGTCTCTTGGGACCCAGAAATCTGGGCACAACAGGGGAAGTTGGAGAAGGGTGTGTCCCTTCAGAGTGATCCCAGCAGTGGGAGGTGACCTTCCTAGACTTTCAGAGACTATCCAAGCATGGCTGCTCTAAACTTGCCTAATCTCTACCTGTTATCTCCACTTCCTTCTGGTGCTTTTTACATGGGATCTGAGATCAGAACTCAGGTTCTCCCACTTGCAAGATAGAGGTTTAACTGCTGAGCCATTTCCCACTGAGCTCAGCCAGGGTCACCTGTATGTTAAGGGTATGACGCTATCTGGAACTACATGGACTCAGCCACAGGGGTGGAGGAAAGCCTGAATCAGTGGCCAGCCCTCCCCCAGAATTTCATCCTTGGTCACTACTTCTCACTAAGGAGCATTCCACACTCTGTGACCAGTGATTGACCTGCCCAGGCCTGTGCAGGGGCAACAGATGATTCAAGATCATGGTTTAGGTGTCAGGTCCTGAAAGTTCTCCATCTGTGGGCAAAGGTACTTGCTACTCAAGTCTAGTGAACTGAGTTTGATCCCTGGGACCTACATAAAGTCAGTTCTGTCCTTCCACTTTGTAGGCTGCTGGAACAGGTTTAGATGGACACATGAGCGCCTCTACCCACTGAGCCATCCCACAGGCCTAGGTCTCTGTGGTGTCTGTTCTTGACGATCCGTGAAAGAGGGAATGGGTCCTACATTACAGGCAGCAAGTTTAGCTAAGGAGCAATCTAGGCTGATCCCAGGTCCCCTTTGGGTCCCAGCTGGCAAGGGAAAAGGAGGGTCTGGTTTTGGTAAGAGCCTTGAAGAGAGATGAGAGAGATGGGAGTATGGCGAGACAGGGGAGAATATGTAGCAGTTACTCTGTGTGTTGCTAATAAATTCACAACCAAACAGTTTAGGGGACCAAGGTGGTTTTATTCTTTCTTATGATTCTCAGTAATAACTCCTTGTCTAGCTTGGCAGCAGAGCCCACACCAACACCAGGGGCTAAGGGAACTGGCCACACCATATCCACAGGCGTTACCAGGAAAGGGGCAAACCTCACTTGCCAGACCAGCATGTCTGGCCAAGTGTACTAGTTACTCTTTTCTGTTGCTGTGAGAGGACTACCAGAGTGAGGTAACTTAAACGGAGAAAAGGAGATTTATTCAGTTTACGGTTCCAGAGGGGAGATACATTCTTTCATGGTGGAAGGATCATGGCTGGCAGCAGAAGCTGGAGGAAACCTAAGTTACATCCATCCAGGACTCTGAGAGCTGAAAGATTGCCAGCTGCAAAAACAGACCTTTTAGGGTGGTACTAGTCCACCTCAAGACCCACCCCTGTGACTGTCTTCCTGCATCGAGGCTCCTCCTCCTAAAGATGCCATGACCTTCCCAAACATATGAGCCTGCAGTGACACATTTCAAACCATGACAATTTCCATTCCAAAAAGGAATGGGGCATATCTAGGAAAGCTGTCTATAAAAAGACCGAAAACTAGCAGGACAAACTCCAAATCCTACAGCTCCATGTCCAACAGGTGAACTTCTTGCTAAAATCATCTTAGTTCCAAAAGGCTTGGGTTCCACTCCTCCAACACAGCTGCTGGTAGAACACATCATCCTCTCAGGCTGACTCCTCCCAGAGTACACAGCATTCCTTGGCAGATGTCCTGTGTTGGCTCTGGCATCTCTAACAACTTCACTTCTCAATGGCAAACTAGGGTTTAAGTCCACAGCATAAACTGCTCTTCTTGGGCCTCTAAACTATAGACTTCCTACCACATGCTGCCTGGAGTCTGCCATTCTCTGAAACCTTGGAAGTGGGATTCACAACCTCCTCCCTCTTGAATTTTTGATACTGCTGTAGCCAGCACCACATGGACAACATTTGCCAAGTTTGGCTATAACCTTGGGTTTGAGACTGGCCCCCTCAACTCACAGCTGATGCAACTTCTCCATGCTGGGAAGAATATGTTGGATAGTTGCTTCAGAGAAGAAACAAACCTTTCCTTAGAACTCTGCCCTTTAATTCATTCCTTTCAAAAGGATTTACATTCTTATGGGTGGGATCTTTCTCTGTGGATCTTGTCCTCAGGATAGGGCCTCTCCTATAATCCTAGTGAAGAGCAGGCTTTGACTTACTAATAGAGCTAATCTCTTCAACGATAGTCTAATAGTTTAACCTTATGCTCTCTATCTATTCCTGGTTTGGCTCTTTAAATTTGCCACTGCATTTTTCCTCATCAGACTTCATACCTTTTGCTTCTTTCTGCCTGATTCCTCTAAACAAGAACTCTGAACTCTAAATAAGAGCACTAAAAAGTAGCCATGCTACATTGTCAAGACTACATTGCCTTGAAATTTCCTCCACCAAGCACTTGAGTTTAACTTCAAGCAAATATTCAGGATGAAGGTAAAACTTGATCAAATTTTCTGCCAACGATTCATACTGTTTGCTCCTTGTCAAATTTCTAATGCAGTCTCCGCTCCCCTCGGGACCATCACAAGGGCTTCCACTGCCTGCATCATTCACAGGTGTCTCTCTAAGACATTCACAGGTGTCTTCTCTAAGGCATAAAGACTGTCATTGTAAAGTCCCAAAGTTCTCCATATTTCTCCCCAAAACAGTCCCAAAAGCACACTAGCCACACCACAGCATTGGCCATACCATTGGGTACCAACTTCTCTCAGCTTCACAAAAGACTACTTCACTTTTGGGCACCAGATTCTCACTCTCACACAGCAACACCCCACTTCTCTAATACCAGTTTTTCTCAACTTCAAAACACTTCACATTGTGGTATTAGATTATCTTAATCACACAGCAATACTCACTCCTGGTACCAATTTATGTCTAGTTACTCTTTTCTGTTGCTGTGAGACAACACCCAAAGTCAAGGAATTTAAAGGGAGAAAGGGAGATTTGTTCAGCTTATGGTTCCAAAGAGGAAACATATGGAAAAGATGGAAACCTGACTGGTGACAGAAGCTGAAGAGGCTAAGTCACATCCTTCCAGAAGGCTGAGAGCTGCAAGATTGTCAGCTGCAAAAACAAACCTCTCCCAAAAGTAGTGTAGTACTAGTTCACCTCAAGGCCCAGTCCTTGTGACTGCCTTCCTCCAGCAAGGCTCCTCCTCCATGACCTTCCCATACGCCTGAGTCTGTGGGGGACACATTTCAAACTATGACACCAAGTATACAGAAGGATACCAATTTCCTCAACCACCTTCCTCTGTCTTATTCACCTGCCCAGGGACTAGGTCCATCTACTTATGGGCTAGGCCTTCCCCACCAACTAGACAATCTCTTGCAACCTTGCTTAGGGACCAATTCAACCACTGATTCATTACGAACCTGCCCAGAACTCAAATCTCTCTAGACCATCAAGTTGATAACTGTATCTAACTATAACAGAGGTGGAGGGAGAAACAGATAAGGAGACAGAAAAGGAGGGAGGGAAAGAGAGGAAGTGAGAGAAAATGAGAGGAAGAGGAGAGGAAGTGAGGAGAGAGGGCGACAGAAATGGAGAGATGGAGAGAAAAGGGGATTGTGAAGGAGAAAAGGGGGGGTTTCAGATCGATACCTTGAAACTTGAGAGCCACCCAATGGCATACCCTGCTAGGAGTCTAGACTCCTCTGAGACCACCACACCTGTGTTTTGGGAGGGGTCTTTCTCTTTTCCCTGGAGCTCAAACTCTATCTTAAAACATCTTTGAATCTCAGCTTCCTATTGGCTCACCCTGAAATACTTTCAGGGAAACTGAGGTAGGATAGGCTGAGGGACAGCCTAGGGCAGTTCCCCTTGGCTGTTCCCCCACATACACACTTTCCCCAGCTCAGCAGCACCCAGCACACATGAGTGGTTTGGGGTCAGGTACTTCCTCGTACAAGAGAGACTAAGAAGGTCAGCCATGAGACAGAATTTGGTTTGAGGGTTGTAATGTTACTCTGTCTTTGAAATTACCTTTTGGGGGAAACCTCCTATTTACCATGTCAGGCCTGTGCATGAGTGGACGAACACATGCTAAAATTCACACACGCAGCTCATTCACCCATGGAGCAGCTACGGAACTAGTTTTATGTGTCAACTCATTGAGAGCCGAGCCTTTAGGCATACCTGTGAAGAATTATTTAGTTAAGACAGGCATCTGAGCAAATCTGTGAGAGATCATTTACATGATATGGAAAGACTCCCATCCACAGTGGGTGGGATGGGTCCACTCACTGAGTAGGTGGATAAGATGGAGGGAGCTGGGGGGTTGGAGAGGTGGCTCAGGGGTTAAGCCTTTGCCTTGAAGGCAGAAGGTCCTGAGTTCAGATCCTAGACCCCACGTATAGACACAGGCGGAATCGCGGAATCAAGGGCAGCCTGCATTTCTGGTCCTGGTAGGGTGGAGCCTGTGAATCCGGGGCAGAGTAAACAAGGAGGAGGTGGAGGCGGTCCATGGTGGTTCCCAAATTCATCCGTGGTTCTATACATGCACACACATACATGCACACATGCGCACACGCACAATTGAATAAATAAAAAAAAGATGGAGGGAGCTGTTCGGTAGTTGGGCATTCTTCAACATACTTTGGATAAACTCATGGTCTGGCAAGTGAGATTTGTCCCTCTCTCAGCAGTCCCTTGGCTCCTGGTTGACATGAGCTCTCCTGTGGACTAACTGTAACTGAGATCAGTAAAAGAGAGTAAAACCCCCTTGTTCCCCTAAGGCGTTTGATGATAAATTCACAAGAAACATGTAGGCATACTGCAACAGCTGAGTACCTCAGTTTTTAAGACGCAGTCTTTGTGGCCTGAGATTTGCAGGACAGGCTATGCTGCCTGAGTCAGGGAACCCCCCACACACACACACCCTCCTCCCATCGCCTGTACCTTCCCCAGTACTGGAATGGCAGTTGCTAGCTGCTGAGTAGCCCAGACTAGCAGGCTATGAACTTCTGGGGATTCCCCTTTGTCATCTCCCCACAGGTTATAGACATGACTTTATCTCTCTGACTTTTCAGTTCAGTTCACACTGCATCCAAAATATGGAAAATAAGTGGAGGTAGACTGCTCGGTCCCAAACAGGACATCTGAACCACCCCACGCCCTAAGCCTCAGGGAACATTGCGGAAAAGGGGGCAGTGAGAATGTAAGAGAGAGAAGCAGGTGAGAGATACAGCCAGATGGAATCTTCCAGACATAACCCGGGGCCTTTGCAGCTGTGAACTCACAGTGGCTGGTCCTGACTCTGTGAGAGCACAAGATCTGTTTTGCCTCGTGCACGGGGCACACACCTTCACAGACTCCCAGAGTTGTTGCTGGGTAGTAGAGAAGGGGGTCAGCTCTCCCCAGCAATATGCCACTGCTACAGCACCTTGGCTCTAGCAGGTTCTCAGGCACACATCATTAATTGGAACACAGATGGGACTAAGTGAGACACACATACACACACACACATAGACACACACACACACAGAAAGATGTGAGAATATGGGAAGGCAGGTGGGGGAAGGAGAAGCTTGAAATTGGAGGGGGGATTGGGATGGGGTATTAAGGGGTGAAAATCATATGAATATTTCTGTACGGAAGAATATAAGTTATTTTTTAAGTTTGTGCCTGGAAACTGAAAACAACAACAATCCATAATTCAGAACACCAAAGACCTTACATTAATCACCTAGAACAAGACCAGCCAAATCGTTCCCTAAAGCTCAGGGAAATTTGTGGAAGAGGGGGCAGAAAGATTGTAAGAGCCTAAAGATGGGGAGGACCAACGATGTGGAAGATGCACCATGCAGGGTGGGGCTTCAGTAGCCATAATCGGACTTTGCATGCCCTGCACAATGACTGACATGTCAACGATCCCCCAAAGTCTAGCTTTGATCACAGAGAGTAGGATCCTTGGAGGCAAAGGATTATCAGTCATAATGGTGTTCCCATACTGACAGGGAGCCCAAAAAGGGGCTCCCAGCTGTGCCACTGTGTCCTTGCACCTCACTAGGGTGGAGGACTCAGAGGGAGGTTTGGCATTGACACAGAAGGATGCTCAGGGGGATGGGACGGGGGGGGGGGAAGGGGGAGGCACTGGGAGGGGGGAAGGAGGGGGGGAAGGGAGGAGAGTGAAGGAAGGGGGAAGGGGGAGTGTAGGGAGGACTGGGGAGGGGTGGAGGGAGGGAGAGGACCTGGGTGCCCATTGAGTTGTATGATTGGGGGAGAAAGGAAACTAAAAAAAAAAAGGAAAAAAAGTTTGGACCTGGGCTGTGGAGATGACTTAGTGGTCAAGTCTTTGCTTTCTGTATTGGTCAGGTTCTCTGGAGTCACAGAATCAACAGAAGGAATATATAAAAGGGGAAATGATTAAGTTGGTTTACGAGATATGGCCAAGGTAATCCAACAATAGCTGCCAGTAGCTGCTCAGTCCAGTAGTCCAGTGAGTGACGGCTGAAGGCTGAAGGATTCCTGGGGAGTCTTTAGTCACATTGAAGACTTGGAGGGTTGGAGAGCTGGAGGGTCGAAGACATGAAGAAACCGGGTGGCAGGAGGGAAGAGCGTTTTCTAGCACAGCTTCAGAGAGTCTCTCCTCTTCCTAGTCTCCTGTTCCGTGGTTCCTTTTATCTAGTCCGCTATTTGGAGGTTCCAAGCAGATCTAGGGCTAGCTTTGTTTTGTAAATGTGTTGATCTGGATAATCTCTTCAGGTTGTCTCAGCGGATCTTAGTTAATGCCAGATGTTTCAAGTTGACACCCAGGATTAACTATCACAGAATCCAAGCAGAAGGACCTGAGTTCATATCCCAGAAGCTTACATGGTAGAAGGTGAGACCAGAACAGAGTTCTGAGACCTGCACATCAAGGTATGCATGTGTTCTCTCTCTCTCTCTCTCTCTCTCTCTCTCTCTCTCTCTCTCTCTCTCTCTCCCCCTTTTCCCCCAAATAAATAAAATACTTTTCAAAATCTAACCCTACGAAGAGCAATCATCCAAGGTCCTGGCAGTTCTTGAGGGTAACGTGAACCCCATTCACGCCATCTTGAACATGCAATTAGGGAGTCATGCAAATCAGGGGCCACTCGAAGGAGACTATCCTGCTGCAAGGGCCCTGTGGTAGTCGCAGTGCCCGGCTCCCGGCTGCAGCTGTGTGGCATTTCCCTATGAAATTCCCAATGCTAGCAGTTTGGAATTCCTGGGCCAACCTTGTAAAAATTCCCTAAGGAGACCACGTATATTTTCTGACTTTCTCCCCACACTCCCCCCACCCCATCGGACAGGAAGTCAAGTGAGAGGAGTTTGACAATGCTGCTGGCTCTGGTGAAGGACTGCAGGCTGTGGCCAAGCAAGAGATGAGCTTGTCTGAAAGTAAATATGCGGGCTGGAGAGACGGCTCAGGGGTTAAGAGTCTGCCTCACAAGCAGAAGGACCTGAGTTTGGTTCCCAGGTTCAATGTAAAAAACACCAGGGGGAAATGGCGGTGGTCTGCACTTTCAGCCCTAGTGGCAGAGCCTGGGAAATCCCACAGCGAAGCATAAAGGTGGTAGAAGCAATCCAAGATGATTCCCAAAGTCACTCTTGGTCCTCCACATGGAAACACAGTGCCCTCTGATACACACACACACACACACACACACACACACACACACACATGCACGCACGCACATACATACAAAAGCACAAAAAATAAATGAATAAAGTTAAAAAAATTTTAGAAACTAAATATGGGGGGTGACTCCTAGGTAAAGCACTCACCCCACAAGCCTGAGGGCTAAAATTGAGATCCCCCAGAACCAACTCCACCAGGTGTGGTCCTAGCACCTGGGGATAGAGACAGGGAGGGGGCCCCAAGGCAAGCTGGCTGGGAGCCTAGTCAACGGGGTGCTTTGGATTCAATGGAAAGACCCCTGATGATAAAGTGAAAAGCGAGCAAAAAGATGGCGATGTTCACATCAGTCCTCCATATGCGCACTTGCACGCATGTGAGCACACACACAAACCCACTTACACAATGCACTTACACATACACACTTGCACACATTCATATACAATGTACATGCCTACATACACGAAAACCCCCTACACATATGCACACACGCAAAGGATGGGGACAAAACACTTCTTTTTAACGTTATCATGTGAATGTGTGTAGTGTGCATATATGTACACGTTTGTGTGTGTGGAGGGGTCTACCTGTGGAGGCTCATGGGTCACATCAGGAATCACTGTCCATGGCTCTCCCACCTCTCTGCTCTGATCCTGGGTCTGTCTCCAAACTCAGAGAGGCCACGAGGGCTCATCTGGTCACCCTCTGTGGGGTCCCAGGCTCCACCTTCCAGCGCTGCAATGACGAGCAGGCTGCCACATCCATCCAGCATTTGTATGTGGGATCTGGGGATTTGAACTCAGGACTTTATGTTTGTGACACAAAGATTTTTTTCTTTTTTTAATTTATTTTTTATTATTTATTCAATTGTGTGTGTGTGTGTGTGTGTGTGTGTGTGTGTGTGTGTGTGTGTGTGTGTAGAACCAAGGGTGAATTAGGGAATCATTGTGGATTGCTTCTACCTCTTTTTTTTTTTTGTTTACTTTGCTCGGGATTCACAGGCTCCGCCCACCAGGACCAAACGCACAGGCCGCCTCTGCCTCCGCCCCGCGTTTGTAAGTGGGATCTAGGATCCGAACTCAGGACCCTCTGCCTGCAAGGCAGAGGCTTAACCCCTGAGCCATCTCTCCAGCCCACAAGGATAGATTTTTTTAAAGCCACCTCCCCAGCCCCGGGGGGCACATCTACTTGGCGTGCTGAGCTCAAAATCAGGGAGCAGGCACGGAAACATTAAAGTGAAGGCAGGCGTGCTCTGGGTGTGCTCAGCACCAGAAACTGCCAGCTGCAATATAAAAGACTGTTTTAAAGTTGTCCAAAAGTCTATGGCCCGATGGTGTACCCCAGGCTCAGTGTGAAACTCACCCCAGTCAGGCCCAGCTTGGATCCCCCCTCCGGAGATCACAGGCTTGTCTGATGAATTCACAATACACTGTGGTTGTCCGTGGTCACCTCATGTGTTCGCCTCCCTCTGTCTTTCTACTCGGCGTCCTGGGGGCCGCAGGCTTCCATCCACACATGACGTCACACGTGTCCAGTTGACGCTGCCCCCAACCTCGGCCAGATCGCTCCGATTCCCAGTGTTGGCCTCCAAAACAGACGTATGAACTGCGATCTTAGCCAGACTCAGAAAAAAAAATGTGGGTTCCTTACACTTTGATGAACTGGATTTTTATTCCCTGGAATCCTAGATGTCCCTCCCCCACCTCACCCTGAGAACAGGCTGACCCCTGAGCTCAGGATGAAACACTCTACTTCTGGCCATGTCTGTCCACCCTGGCTCCTTCCTGGAGAAAGGAAGCCAGTTCATGTTCTTCCTGCTGTGCATGAAGACGGCGGCTAGAGGGACAAACTCCAAGCCTCCTAATGATGGACAGGTGCCTCGTACCTGAGCCCATCCCAGCCCTCGCTGAGGATGCAGGGCTGTCACTCTTCCTCGGAGCCCCGCTCCCAGCCCTCCTTGAGGATCTGGACTGTCACTCTCTCTCTGAGCTCCGCCCCCAACCCTCACTGAGGATGCAGGGCTGTCACTCTCCCTCTGAGCCCCGCCCCCAGGCTCACTGAGGATTGTGGATTGTCACTCATCACCGAGCCCCGCCCCCAGCCCTCACTGAGGACGCTGGGCTGTCACTCTCCCTCTGAGCCCCACCCCAGCCCTCACTGCAGGATGCTGGGCTGTCACTCATCACTGAGCCCCGCCCCAGCCCTCCCTGCAGGACGCTGGGCTGTCACTCCCTACTTGTTTATGCTTTTTTTTTTTAATTTTTGCATGTATGTGAATTCTGTCCTGTCTCAGCCACACCTCTGAGGCTGATGAGAGTCTGAAACTGTCTCAGCATGTGTGTGTGTGTGTATTTGTGTGTCCCGTCGTCCCCGTGTCTCCTCCCCCCCCCCCGCCCCCATCGTTCTGACTCACTGGAGCCAGGAACAACCCTGCGCTCCACCAACGCCTTATCTGGGTTTCCTGGGGGATCTGCAATCACATGTGTTTGAGCAAACCGAGAGGACCCACAGCCAGGATCTGCTTCAGTTCCAAGTTTTAGAGATAGTTTTAAAAAGCTGTGCTATTTATATAACTATGCATCTGTTTAGACAGAATCTTGTTTTTTTTTTTTTTTTTAAAAAGGTATTTTTAAAAATGCAGAGGATTGGGGAGACCGGTCAGGGTTAAAGATGCCTAGAAAACAAAAGGACATGATTTCAGGTCCTCAGATCTCACAGAAAAATGACAGCTAGAAATGGCAGCTGATTATACTTCCATCCCTGGAAAGTGGAGCCTAGGAAACCCCAGAGCAAAGCAAGAAGGAGGTAGAAGCAATCCAGGGTGATTCCTGATGTCACCCTTGGGCTCCACAGGCACACAGTGTCCTGTGATACACACACACACATATACACATGTACACACACAAAAAAATCATGGTAATTGATCCTTCTAAGGACTGATACCCTAGGTTATCTCTGACTTCCACATGTACATGGCACATGTACACAAATATACACACACATGCATGCACACACCCAACACACACCCTACACATGAAATAAGAAGCGGATTAACTTTTTTTTTTTAAAGTCACTATTCCACAAAGTTCAGAATCAATGCCTCCTGGTTGGTTAAAAACTACCCCCCCATCCCAGGCTGGAGAGATGGCTTAGAGGTTAAGACTCATTCTAGAATGCAGAAGGTGCTGAGTTCTGATCCCACGTTGCACGCCAGAAGGAAATGGCAGTGACCTGCATCTCTGGCCCTGGTGGGTAGAGCCTGGGAAATCCCAGAGCAAAGTAAAAAGGAGATAGAAGCAATCCAGGATGATTCCTGAAGTCACCCTTGGTCCTCCACAGGGACACATGATACACACACACACACACACACACACACACACTCACTCACAAAATAAAGTTGATTTAAAAAAATTCAGCTTCCTCAGTGTTGTGGTTTGATTATCATGGTTGCTTGTCTTTCTGCTGCTGTGTGTGAGACAATGCTTAGACACATGATCTAAGGGGAGAAAAGGGAGATTTATTTGGCTTATGGTAACAGAGAGGAGAGACAGTCCACTATGGCGGGAAAGGCGTGGTAGGCGGCAGTAGCTGGAGAGGCTCAGGGCAGACATCATGGAGGTTGACAGAGCAAGAGACACATTGGGAGGAAGCAGGGCGGGTCGACTCACCCTCAAGGCCCTGCCCTGTGACCTTCCTTCCTCCAGCAAGACTCCACCTCCTAAAGGTGCCTCGGCCTTCCCACACATCTAAAGGTGCAAACTCATGAACTGGCAGAGGACAAACACATTTAAACCATGATATTTTTATGAAATCTCAGCTCCAAAGGCAAATGTTCTGTTTGGGGTCCTGGACTTCATAGTGGGCAGGAAACAGAGAGAAAGAGAGAGAAGAGATCCATGTAGCTGGTCTCCCAATACACTGGAGGGGAATTTTCCAGTTTCAGGTTGGCCTCTGGTCACACCTATGAGTAGCTGTCTCAGTTGTGTTAACTGACATGGGAAGACCCAGTACAAATGTGGGGAGCACTGAATTTGGGGCCCTGAGCTGATTAAAGGAGAATACAAACTCAGAACGTACATCTGAGTTCTCTGCTGTCTGATTGGATGTGATCAGCTGCTTCAAGTTCCCGTCTCCTAGCTTTACCCGCCGTGATGAACTGGTTACTCTTATCTGTTGCTGTGAGAGGATACCCAAAGTCAAGCAACTTAAGGGAGAAAGGGAGATTTACTTGTTCAGCTTATGATTCCAGAGGGGAGATACTGTCTGTCATGGCCAACATAGCATGGTGGGCTGGCAAAAGCGGGAGGCAGGTTGTCACACCCACCTTCAAGAATAAGAGCTGCCAGACTCCTTGCTGCAAAAGCAGACTTCTCCAGGAGATAAGGGGAGACCATCCACTTCAAGGCCTACCTTCCTCCAGCAAGGCTCCACCTTTCTAAACACTTGAGAATGTGGGGGACACATTTCAAACCATGACAAATGGTGCACTTGAACTATGAGCTAGAATAAACTCCTGTCTCCCTTAAGTTGCTTTGGTTTGGGTGTTTTATTATAGTCCCAGGAGAGGAAACTAAGACAGCCCAGGAGCAAGTTGTGTGGACACACCCACTACTCCCCCTACACCCACAAAATGCCGCTGAGTGATGATGTATCTGTGAACTTTCCCCAAGTGATCAACTCAGAACCCTGGTGACCTTTATTATTAAGGACCAAGGACCCACCAAAAGGGCTCCAGAAGAAATAGGATGGGGGGCTGGAGAGGTGGCTCAGGGGTTAAGCCTCTGCCTTGCAGGCGGAAGGTCCTGAGTTCGGATCCTAGACCCCACGTATAGACGCCGGGCGGAAGCGGGGACGCCCTGCATTTCTGGTCCTGGTAGGGCGGAGCCTGTGAATCCCCCGGCAGAGAAAACAAGGAGGAGGTGGAAGCAGTCCATGGTGGTTACCGAATTCGTCCGTGGTTCTACATGCATACGCGCACAATTGAATAAATAATAATAATAATAAACTTCATTTAAAAAAAAAGAAATAGGATGGGAAAAACCAAACTAGGTGGTGATTGGCTGCAGCTGCGGCCACTCAAAATGAGTTAGTGGCTTCAGCAGCCCACACCACCGTCAACCGATCCGCTAATTGAGTCTTAACCTATGTATGTAATATTTGTATTTATAAATTTTCCTGTAACAGGATGAATTCTGGGTAAAGAGGGCTTTGTTGTGGGTGAGAGAGAAAGAGACAGAGAGAGAGAGAGAGAGTGGAGGTGTGCCTGCTAAGGCTGGAGCTGTTACAGCTGGCTTGGACTGTTTAGCCCTTTGTGTGTACATGCTCCTGCGAGTGGGTACACACAGATGCACATGAGTGGGTCTGTGTCCGTGGAGGCCCAAGGATCAGGAATCAGCCTCGATCACTCTTCCGCCTTCTTCTTGTGTGTCAGGGTCTCCAATCAAACCAAGTTCACAGGGCTACATACACGCACTCACACATGCACAGACACCCTCACACATGCTTGTGCACAGACTCAACTGCACATGCATACATGCATGCATGCATCACATACATCACACTACAAAAAAGCATCAAGTCTCATGGGGGGAGACTCCAGGACCCCACTACTCTTTTATTAGGGGGAGCTTCAGGAAGGAGGAACATGGTTGCTAGGATTGTGGTTTTGGGTTGTTTTCTGTTTTGACTGATAGGCATGGATAACACCACACACATTTTTTTCCCGGAATGCATCTGACTTTCATCATCTACACACCCAATTGTATATAGGTGCAAGAAGCTAAATAAGGGATTTGCCCTCAAAGTTCACCTGAAGGACAAAGTCAATTGCACATGTACCCAAAACCAATTCAGACCAAATCAGTTTCTCCACACTTATACCCAGACACATGTGCGTGTGATTGAATAGGGTCTGCCTACCTTTTTTTAACATCTGTTTATTCACCTTGTATGTGTGCTCAGGGGACATATATGTGCTATGGAACATGGGTGGAGATCAGAAAACAACTTTGAGAAGTCAGTTCTCTCCTACCACCATGTGGGTGTCCAGGGATTGAACTCAGGTCAGAAAGCCTAGCCACAAGTACCTTTACCTGCTGAACCCTCTTATTACCCCAGGTTAAATATTGATCATTGCCAAGGGAAGAGAAACATCTTGTCATTCAGAGAGTAGTGTGCAGGTAAGTGTGGGGAAGGACCGGAGCTGCAAAGTGCATTATGGGAAAGAGGGCTGTGCATAGATCCTGAGCCAAGTGGGTTTTTGGGATTATAGACTATCATATAGTGTTTGCCTTTGTCAGTCCAATTCTCTAGAATTTGGAAGGCGGAGCTTGGAGGCCAGCCTGGGCTTCACAAGACCCTGGGTCAAAAACTCAAAAATCAGGCTGAGGAGATGGCGCAGGGGATTAAAGCCTTTGCCTCGCAAGAAGAAGGATCTGAGTTTGGATCCCCAGATCCCATGTAAAAATGCCAGGCGAAAATGGTTGCAGTCTGCCTTTTCCTGCACAAAGACAGAAATATAAAGAAAAGCCAAAATTGACAGTTTGTGGTTATGAAGACCATAGTACTATGCAAACCTTCCAACACAGTGGGTAGTACTTTTCAAGTAACTATGTGGAGCATTATCATCCACAACATCTTTGGTCATCTCTGCTCAATATGCATAATCTGCAAAATTGCTTGCTTGCAAGTTCAGCCTCTTACAAAATGCAAGAACATAATACAGTTAAATCTTGCTCTTCCTATTTTTCTTTTTTTGCTTGTGTGTATGTGCGTGTGTGTGCGTGTGCGTGTGTGTGTGTGTGTGTGCGCGCGTGCGCATCTACATGTCTGTGGGCACACAAGTAGGCATGGGTGGATGTGGAATACGGATGCCAGGTGTCTCCTACCACCATAGTTCCTAGTATACATTGAGGCAGGTTTCCCGATGGGACCCAGAGCTTGTCAATCAACCAACATGCCCTGGGAATTCCCCAAGGGCTGACTACAGATTAGTAGCCACATTCATCCGGCATTTAGGTAGGTGTTGAGATCTAATCTCTGGTCTTTAGCCTTGAATGCCCACTGAGCAATCTGCCCCCACACACACAGCCTACGGCTAGTTTCTAATACAAGGACTGGAAGTTGGCTCTGCCGAACTCTAGATGTAGACAGACAGTGTGCTACTTCTTGGGGCTGGGAAACTGGCTGAGGATGGGGGTGGAGGTTCAAATAACTTGCCTCAGGAATATAAAGCAAGTAAAATATCCCCCCTCAGAGGGGGGCTTTCCAACCTTGGGAGGCAGAGACTGAGAATTCCCCAGAGCAAGCTGGCTGGCCAGGTGAGCTGTACTGGTGAGTTCTGGGTTTGACTGGAGACCCTGTCTCAGAAACCAAAAAAAGGTGGAAGAGTGATCGAGGGTGATTCTTGATGTCAGCCTTAGGCCTATACAATGACACACACTCATGTGCCCACACACATGTAAAAACACACACACATGTAAGCGTATACACATGCACATGAAAACAGAAAAACAAGTGCTTTAGGGACTGGGATGATGTGGCTCACGGGTTAAGACTCGGCCTCCCAAGCAGAAGGTTCTGAGTTCTGATCCCAGGTCCCAGGTAAAAATGCCAGAAGGAAATGGCAGTGGTCTAGGGCCTTCACTTCCGGCCCTAGTTGGCAGGGCCTGGGAAATTCCAGATTAAAGCAAGAAGGAGGTAGAAGCAATCCTGCATGATTCCCAAAAGTCATCTTTAGTCCTGACACATAGTGCACTCTGATACACACACACACACTAAATAAATATAAAGAAAAAAATAATAAAATATTTTTTTAAATTCTTCATGGAAAGTTTTCATTAATCCAATTGTTTCATATTTCCCTTTCTTCCTGCTTCCCAATTCTTGCACCCCTGGATGAGGTTAGCTTGGCCACGTAGGTTGAAAAATGTCTTTCTTTTCTTCGTGATTTGATTCATGAACTTGCTTTTCTGACTGTAGCCCAGGCTGACCCTAAGCTCCTCACCCTCCCTGGTGGGCCTCCTGAATGTCGGGCGACAGGCGTCCACCCCCAGGCCTGGTGTCTGTGATGCAGGGGACGGAGCCCCTCAAGCAGCTGGAAACGCCTCATGAGGGCTGGAAAGCACGGCCCAAGCACCTTTCTTATTTGGGGGGGGGGGTCTTTTCTCTCCTGTCAGGACTTGGCTAAATCAGTTGAGGTGAGGTGCGGTGTTGGAGCTACAGAGACCACGGACAAACCGCTCCATTCACAGCGGTACCTTGGCGCTCACTTCCTTCCTGGCCAGTAATAGAGACGCAGCACCCCACTCCCACCCCCGTCTCCCCAGGCGTGCCAGCTACCCATTTGCCGGTGGGAACGTTCTCCCCGTGGTGAAGGGTAAGATGACCAGATGAGGTCACCCCCCTGAGGACCTCAGGGCACAGCGAGGTTGGCCCAAGTCTTTCTCGGCCAAGGCAGGAAAACATGAAACGGAAATTTAAATATTGAAAAAAAATAAGAAAGGAAAATTCACAAGGCCTCTCGGCATGTGTGAGTTTCATGTTAGTGACTCATGTGCAGAAGAGGAAACGCTAAGCTCAACAGAGTCATGAAAATGACAAATACTAGCCCCCACCCCACCCGAGCGCTTACATCACCCACTGTCCGCCTTCTATTACTTAATGAGGCCTCGAAGCTCCGGCGCAGCCGCTGCGCCTGCACCCCAAGCCCCCCCCCCCCCCCGCATCTCACAAATATGGATTCCGGGGCGTCTGCAGGCTTGTGGGAGGAAGGTGGCTTCAGAAAGGATCTCACGTTGCCCAGGCTGACTCACTGGGAAGTCCAGGCTGGCCTCCTCACTTGCAATCCTCCTGCCTCCGCTTCTTCCCCAGGGAGATACTGAGGTGCTCCAGGCTCAGTCAGCAGTGAAACTGGTCAGAACCGGTCAGCTTAGCTGACCGCGTCTCTCGGGCTGACAGCATCCATCCTGACAATGTCCCATGGCTGGGTCCCACCGCGTCATCGCTCTCAGCATGAGAACTTACTGAGTCCCACGCCAGCTCTAACTAAAGCCACAGTTGAGACCCTTAGCTCCGCCCATGTGGGGGCTCCTCCCCCATTCAAGTTATTCGCAACTGGATGCTCAGCACCTCAAATGGTGTGTGTGGGGGACGGTGGAGCTCAGGGGCGGAGCATGCTTGGATCTGGTTCTAGTCCCAGTGAGGTGGAGGAGGAGAGGGAGGAGGAGGAAGAGAGGGAGGAGGAAGAAAGAGAGGACAGGGAAGAGGGGGAAGAGAAGGAGGAGGAAGAGAGGGGGGAGGACAGGGAGGAGGGGGAAAAGGAACAAAGGAGGAAGGGGGAAGAGGAGAGGGAGAAGGAGGAGAAGATGGAGGAAAAAGGAGAAGAGGGAAGAGAGAAGAGGGGGAAGAGGAGAGGGAGGAGGAGGGAAGAAAAAAAGGAAGAGAGGGAGGAGAAAGGAAAGAAGAGGAAAAAGAAGGAAGAGGAACAGGAGAGGGAGGAAGGAGTTCTTGGGGTTCAGCAGGCAGCTCCCAGCACACACAGTCCTGGGTTCCTTATCAGCAGCACATGAGTTTTAAGCCAAGCATCGGAAGGCTGAGGCAGGAGGTTCGGGTGTTCAGTCATCCTCAGCTACACAGAAAATTCAAGGCCAGCCTGGGCTCCATGAGACCTGTCTCAAAAGATGGGGGAGGCGCTAGGGACAGAGTTCCCCGGTGAAGTGTTTGCTACAAGGGCGCAAGGACTGAGTCCAATCCCCAGCACCCACCCAAAAACTGGTGTGTTGTATGGGTGTGACCCTCACATACACCGTATATGCATGAACATCACACCCAGGGAGACCTGCATAAATGAAAATAATTTTAAAAGAACTTATTTCAAAGCCAGTGAGATAGCTCAGCAGGCAAAGTGTCTGCTTGCAAACCTAGAGACCGAAGTTCAAATCCTGAAAACTCACATGGTAGAAGGAAAGACTTGATTTCTGAACGTTGTCCTCTGACTTGCCCCCACCTGTGCATCATGGCGTACATGTTTTCTCTCTTTCTCTCTCTTTATCTCTCTCTCTCTCTCTCTCCTCTCTCTCTCTCTCCCCTCAAGTAAATTTTAAAAAGAGCTTGTGGGTTGGAGAGATGGGCTCAGGGATTAAGACTCTGTTCTGCAAGCAGAAGGTCCTGAGTTCAGATCCCCGGTCCCATATAAAACGCCAGGCGGAAACAGCTACAGCCCGCACTTCTGGTCCTGATAGGCAGAGACTGGGAAATCCCAGAGCAAAGGAGGTAGAAGCAATATAGGATCATTCCCAAAGTCACCCTTGGTCCTGCACAGGGACACACTGTCTCCTGATACACACACATTAAATAAGTAATTTTTTTTAAAAAAAAGTGCTTGTGGGGCTGGAGAGGTGGCTCAGGGGTTAAGCCTCTGCCTTGCAGGCAGAAGGTCCTGAGTTCGGATCCTAGACCCCACGTATAGACACACCTGGCAGAAGCGGGGGCGGCCTGCGTTTCTGGTCCTGGTAGGGCGGAGCCTGTGAATCCCGGGCAGAGTAAACAAGGAGGAGGTGGAGGCGTCCATGGTGGTTCCCGAATTCGTCCGTGGTTCTACACACACACACACACACACACACACACACACACACACACACACACGCACAATTGAATAAATAATAAATAAATTAAAAAATAAATAAATAAAAAGTGCTTGTTTTTCTGTACATTTATTTCTCACATATTAACATACATTTTTATCTAATTTATAGCACCTCTCCCACAGACACTCAATAAATAGTAAATACAAAACAATGGATTAGTATAAAGTAAATAAACTTAAGTGTAGGTTCAGAATAAATACAGGGTCTTAACTGGGGTAGGGGCAGAGGTTTGAGGTACCCCCTACCCGGGCCCCAGGAGGTATAGCAGCTGCAGTAGCACCCACATCCGGGCATCAGAAGCAGGTATAATCTGGTGGAGTTTTAGAGTTCATACTGAAGAGTCCAAAAACGGTGGCGTTGGACTGGGCCAGCTGCCAGGCTTCCTGTGGGTTTTGAACACCGTGCAGCCGGACGCTCAGGCGCTTGCCGGACTTGAGGGACAGTGGGCGTCTCCAATAGTCTTTCACCTCCTTAGGGGAGTCGGTCCCCCCAGAACAAGGGGGCAAGTCCATCGTCAGGGCCAGATTGGCCTGGCCTTCGTATGGTGGCTGCATTTCCAAGCTCAGGGACAGTCGCCCCCACTCATCCACGACATCCGTTTGGAATAAAGCACACTTCAGCTTCAGCTGCAGGAAGACGCAGTAGAGACCACCCCGGGCCACCACCAGCTCTTCGCTGTGGTCGTCGTAGCTGAGGTCGCGAGACAGGTGAGCCGAGCCGAATCCCCGCTGGCTGTACCAGCTCAGGGTCCCCTCGCTGAGCGTGACTGCGGGAGGAAGAGGAGGGGCGGCTGAGCACAGGCAGGTGGAAGAAGGATGGGGGTTGAAGAAGGGGGAAGGGGTGATGGGGAGGAAGAAGCCCCAGATCCCCAGATCCCCACAGAAAAATTCTGGGTGGGTGTGATGGCCCACCTGTCACTCTAGCCCCTGGAAGGCGGAGCCTGGGAACCCCCAGAGCAAGCTGGCGGCTAGACCAGCCCTCGTGGCTGCTCTGGGTTTCATGAGAGACCCAGGCTCACAGCAGTGAGGCGGGAGAGCGATGAGGATGATTCTTCAGATCCCCACTTGGGCCTCCAGGAGCACACGTTCAAGTGTGCTCATGTGCATACACACACATGCAATCGTGCACACACGCGCACTAACATTCACACACCCCATACCAGAAAAAGAGAGAGATGAGGAAGGAAGGAAAGAGATGTGGGGGGGACCCAGGAAAGCAGATGTGGAAAAGAAAGCAAGGTGGCCGCAGGAGCGGTCAGGAAAGAAGTCCAAAGAAGCTGCCACTATGAATCACTGGCACGAGGTGTGAGTAAGTCCACAGAAGAGCGGGAAGTGGGGGGAGGGGAGATGGGATAGGGCAGAGGAGGGCCGGAGAGGAACGGTGGGAAAGAAGAAAGGATGGGGCTGAACAGATAGATCTAGATCCCTTAGCCGGCAGAAGATCTCCAAAACCTAGGAATCCCAAGGAAGGATATGGGATGGGATCTGGGCTAGCCTAGGCTACATGAGGGAAGAAAGGAAAGAAGGAAGGAAGGAATGGCGAGAAGGAGGGAGGGAGGGAGAGGAGAGGGAGGAGGGAAGAAGGAAGGGTAAGTGGGAGGGAAGGAAGGGAGGAGAAAGGAAAAGAGGAGGGAAGGGAAAGGGTAGAGAGAGGGATCTTCAGATGCAAATAAGACTGGGAAGAGCACCCCAGAAATGGAAAGGGAGAGGACTGGGGAAGGCCTGGGATAAAGGACTCAGGATGGAAAATATGTAGAGTGGGGGAGGGAAGAAAAGGAGAAGGTGGTGAAGTAGTCGGGGGTCTCCCAGAGCTAGGTTAGGGATGTGGGGGAGGTCCCTTGGTGGGGCTGTGTAACAGATGGGGGGGCACCCGAGTTGAAGGAGAGGGAACAAGGGAAACCAAAGCTTCTTCCAGCTGACAGCCAGGCCAAGAGCTACTGAGAAAGCCCCACACTCACCATTTCGAGTCAGTAGCCGGCCGAACACTTCGGGCTGCAGTAAGGAAAAGACCAAAGGTTTAAAAATCCACAAAGCTCCACAGTTCCCAGATTTGGGGGCTCTCTGTCTGAAGGACACACAGGACCGGCACCCCAGCAGCCTACCACAGTGGTCCATCAAGGACACACAGTGGAGAAGAATCCCCAGGACGTGGCTAGAGGAATAGGGGTTCTCTCGTCCCTAGAGGCCTTGGGAGAGGGGGGTACCCCAAACAATGACTGTTTGTGGGAGTGAGCAAAGGAAGTGGGGTACCCCTTTGTGACTTGGGTTTCTGAAAGGTACAGAAAGAAAAGGGGGCTGCTGCTTGCCCCAGGGTGGAGAAGGGGAATCCTAAAGGGTTCTAGGGGGGCAGATGGTACATAAAATACACAGGCCATGCCTCTCTCGGCTAGAGGATAAGGGAAGCCCCGAAGGTCCTAGAACTAGAGACAAGAAAGAGCGTGCACCCTCAGTCCTAAACGGAAGAGGGGAGGCCCAGAAGGACCCCAGACCCAGAGTGAGATAAAGGTGCGCTTTCAGTTCGAGGTGGAGAAGGGGAGCTTTGGGAGTTCCTAGAGGAAGGGTACGGTATCCTCCCCAGTCATGGGGGAGGATGAAAGCGGGGGGGGGGGTCGAGGCATAGGAGGAACATATCCTACATGAAGGAGGGAAAATTTCGGGATGCAGGATGCAGAAAGGGGAGCCTCCTCCGAGTGCCAGAGGGAGGAGAGAGATCCCAAGATTTCCTCCAGTAGGAAATAAAGAGCAGATAAGACGGAATCCCCGGAAGCGGCCGGGAGGGGGGGGGGATGCCGCACCTGCTCCGCGTCAGAGCGGCCCGCGAAACTGACGTTCTTGGGGGGCGCAGGCACCAACCAAAGGTGGGAGACCCCGGCGGCGACACCCAGGACAGAAAGCAGCAAGAGGACCACCAGGACGCCCCACAGAGCCCAACAGGAGCGGGTGAGTGGCGCCGGCGGCCGCAGAGTCTCCGGGTCTGGAGCATCCGCTGAGTATCCGGCATCTACCCGGCGCGCGGCAACCGCGGAGTCCCGGGCATCCGCGGAGTGAGCATTCCCTGACGGGACCGCAGCGTCCGCGGGAGGCGCAGCATCTTCGGGGTACACAACACCCGCCGGGTCCCGAGCACACGGGACGCGCTGGTCCATAGCCACCGCCGGGCGAGTGACTGTGACTCCCCGGCGACCCGCACTTTATACGGAAGCGTCACGTTCCGGGACGCCCCACCTCCCCGCCCCCCCCCCCACTCCCTCCCGGAACTTTCTTTAGCGGGTTTCCAGCCCCTGCCCCCCACCTGCTGCTTCCTCTTTTTCTTCGTTTTCATTGACGCAGTGAAAGGGGGAGTTACGGGGGGAGGGGTGTAGGGGGTAGGGGAGAGGCGGAGAGGGAGATGGGGGGGAGGAGTGAGGGGCCCTCCTGGGGCTCCCCATAGCTGTGCACAGCACTAGCTCTGTTGCTGGTTTGCTTTCTCTCTCCAGGTTCTTGTGTTGGGGAGTCAAAAGTTGAAACCAGAACTCTCTTAGAAGATTAAGGCAAAGTTTATTAGAGAGAAATAACGTGGAATCCCTGAGGCGCAAGACAGCCCCAAATGGCTGGCTGGGTCAGAGGTATTCATAGGGTTAGGGCAGCCCAGGGACATCATAATGGAGCGGTTTCTTTTGAGGTACTCAGCTTATCTGCAAGGGTGAGCTCATCTCCATATCCTTTCCATTAAAACCAGACTGGAGAGATGGCTCAGGGGTTAAGACTCTGCCTTGCAAGCAGAAGGTCCTGAGTTGGGATCCCAAGTTCTGGCCCTGGGAGACGGAGCCTGGGAGATCCCAGAGCAGACCAAACACTAAACAAACAAACGAATGAATGAATGAATGAACTAACGAACGAATAATAAAACCAGATCCTCCAGATTGGCAGGGTGTGTGCCTTCAGGATAATACCAGCAGTGGGGGCAGGTGGGGAGGGGGGATGACCTTCTAAGACTTTCCCAACAGGGCTGCTCTACAGTTGCCTAAATTCTACCCCCTCCTGGGTCTCCAAGTATTGACTCTGTGGCCACAGAGTGGTATGGGCGGGCTCTTCCTTTGTGTCTCTGTCTCTGTATCTCTGTATCTCTCTCCATCTCTGTCTCTCTCAGTGTGTCTCCCCCTGCATCTCTGCGACCATATGTTTCGGTCACTGTCTCTGTGAGTCTCTGTCTCATGTGTGATTCTCTCCATTTCCATTTTTTTCCATCTCTGACTCATCACTCCCTTATCTCTCCTGGCTCCCACCCCTTCCTTTTCCCACCCACTCACTCTCCCCATCCCTGGGGCTACCCTGGATTCTCCTAAATCCAGTATTGCTGCAGAGGATTGGGGAACATCCAGACTTTGCAACTCCCTGCCCCTCCCCCATTACCTCGAGAGCCCAGCCTTGACCACTTACCCGCATGCGCCCTCCCTCCCCTCCTTCCCGGGATCCCCGGGGCCTTTCCTGAGCTGCTCCCACCCACCTGCAGGATGCTTCCCGGCAGGAGCTCCTGACACCCCAGAAGCTGAAAACTGGGGAGTCCAGAGAGAGAAATTCCCTCAACTCGAGAGGGCTTGTCAATTTCCTGTTCTTTAGTCGGTGGCTGAGGTGAGAATAAATCACAGAGGGTAAACCCAACGTCGGCGGAGCAGCTAAGTGGCTAAGCGGAACCGAGAGGGGCTGGGTCTCAGAGCCACCTCCAGCAGCCTCGGGCACCTAAGGGTCCCCTTTGCCAACCCTTCCCCTGCAGGAACAACAACCTAGCCATGGGTTGTGGGGGGAGTTGTTTCTGGTTTTTGTTTTGTTTAAGGTGGGGGGGTCTCACATTGTCCCCCTGGCTCTATCCCTCGGAGTGGAACCCCAGACGTCCTGCTGCCAGGCAAACACCATCTGCCTGGTTCCAGCCCAGCTCCTTCCTTCCTTCATCTTTTCTTGGGATTGTCTGGGGGGTGGGGGACAGACAGAGGAGTGTCCATGTATGAGAAGGTGGACGCGGCTCAGAATTCAGGTCTCACCTTCCAGCATGTGGCTTCCGTAGATGAGACTCAGGTCTCATCCTGACCCGCTAAGCCTTCACCACACCACTTTTCTTCATCTTCACCTTCCTCCTCCCCTTCCTCTTCTTCCTCCCCCCTCCTCTTCCTCCTTCTGTTTTTCTCCCCCTTTTATTTCTCTCCCCTTCCTTCTTCCCTCCTTCCCCTCCCCTCCTTCGATCCCCTTCTCCTTTGCTTTTCCTCCCCTCCTCTTCCTCAGTACCCCATTCTCCTCTCCCTCCCTTCCTCCCTTCCTCTCTCCCTCTGCCCAGCTGTTGAGGGAGCCCAGAGTGTCACCTAAAGACGGCAAACAGTAGTCAAACTAAGCCACACCCCCAACCCCTAACCCTCCTCCCCCCCCCCCATGCTGAGAATGGAGCCCACTGGACTCCACCCCTCTTCACTGCCCTAGGGCTGGAGAACCTTCATCTACTTGAACAAGGGTCCAGAGACACCAGCTGTCCCTTCTTTATGATGCTGTGTGGATCCGGGCAGAGGGATTACGGAGACATGATGGCGAGGGAGGCTGAGTGGGAGGCTGAGCATCCTGGCTGACCACTTCAGCAATTCTGCAAATGTGGGAACCGCACCCACAGCAGCCTGGCAGCCCAGGCACCTGGAATGATTCAGCAGATTCTGGACCCTCCCGAACACACACACACATACACACATATATACACATACACACTACCGTTTGGCGGCTTGGTTTCCCCAGACTCAGAAGCGACTCATACCCATGTGATTCCTTTGCACATCTCAGACCTCCTTGCCTGGAAGAGTCTCCCCCTTCCCTCCACTATGCCCCCACAAGACACCTTGTCATCTTGTTTACACCCAAACCACCCTTGGGAGTAAAGATGAGCCGGGTGCGGACAGACTGACGGATGAAGGTTGCTGGTCACGGACAAGAGCCCATCTATTGCAGTTCGCCTGCATGTTGCTGAAAAATCACCATCAAATGGCTTAAGGGAACAAGGGGTTTATTTTCTCTTACGATTACGGATTAAAAGTTCTCAGTCCAGCTTGAAGGGAGAGCTCATGCCAACACCAGGGCCGAGAGAACTGGCCACACCATCTCCACATAATGGCTGAGAGAGGGACAATCCTTACTTGCCAGACCAGCATGTCTGGCCAAGTGTACACAAGTATGCCCACTCTCTCAACCAGCTCTCTGTATTTTATTCCAGGGCCTAATCCCACCCACCATGGGCTGGACCTTCCCCATCAGCTAAACAATCTCCTGCAAGTTTGCTCTAGGCTTAATTCAACCATTAATTCTTTACAAATGTGCCCAGAGCTCAAACCCTCAACTGTCAAGTTGACACCTGTGCCTAACTATGACACCATCCCATCTTGGCTACCCCTGGGGATCACATCTACTCAGCCAGGGGTCTCTCTGCAGAGACAGCCAAGGGTCCCTGGAATCCCTGCAAGAGGACTGAACGGAACTCAGTGGATCTTGGGTTGGAACCCACTTGAGAGTTCACAGAGAGAGAATCACGGGGAGGGGGGGCGCACACCTGTTCTCCCAGCAGTGGCAGTGGGGAGCTTGGTTACCCATGAGTGAGATTCTGAGAGGGAGAGAGGTAGCAGGGAGGGAGGGAATAGAGGAAAAGCAGGAAGAAGGGAGGAAGGAAGAAGGAAGGAAAGAGGGAGAAAAAAGGGAGGAAGATAAAGAATGTGAAACAATTTAAATGTTGAGATTGATCTGTTTTCTGAGAAAGAGCCTCCCCATAGCCCAGGCTGGCCTCCGAGCCCTACATGGCAAATATGACCTTGAACCCACATCCCCCTGCCCCCACCATGCCCAGTTCCTTCAGTGGGGGAGACAGAGCCCAGGAGCCTTTAGCTGGACTAGCATGCTTCCCACTGATCTGAATATTGCAATTCAGATGCCCCCCTTACCAAATGCAGGCATACACAGATACATGCACACATACAACACGCACATGCATGCACATACATACACGCATGTGCACGCACACATGTATGAACACGCAAGCTCCTTGGCCCAGTCCCATCCTCCTGGATCCCCAAGTTGTAGCGGGGAGCCAGCTCTCCAGGGAGGAAGGGAAGGGAGAGGGGTTGAAAGAGTGAGCTGATGGACACAGAGCGGGGATGGGTGAGGTGGGTGGGAAGGGTAGATGAGTGGGTGGATGGATGGGTGAGAGGTTGGATGGGAGGGGTGTGTGTGTGGGTGGGTAAACAGAGGGACAGACAGGTGAGTGGACAGAAGGGAGGGGCTTCCAGCAGCTGCAGCCCCATGGCCTAGACTCTTCCACTGCTGGACCTCTTCACACACTTGCATTAAATGGAAAGGACACCGGCCTGGGGCAGAGCTTATGGTGTGGGCGGCTTTGCCTATGTGAGGCGCTTGGCCTCGTCGCCACACCACAAAAAGATCCGGCTTGGGGGGGGGGAGGCGTAGGAAATCCCATCCAATGGTAGGGAACTTTCTGTGAGCCATGCTGAGACAGAAATGCTCCGGCCGAGGAAGATACCAGATTATCAGTTTCGTTTTTTGCATTTTGTTGTGAGACGGGGTCTCCTGTAGCCCAGGCTGGCCTTGCCCCCCTGGGAAGACACTGCTCCACCCCCACACCCCACTCGGGAGCGCTTCCTGCTTCAACCAGAGGAGGAGCTGTGAAAACAGATCAGCGCGGGTAAGGTGCATGCGTGAAAGCTCTGCGGCCCAGTTACAACTGAAACTTGGGGGGGGGTCCTCGTGCCTCAGCCTCTCCAATACCGGAATCCCTGGCACACACCACCAGATTAGACGTCAACCCACCGTAGGATCTGTGTGCTATGGAAGGGGTCTGCTTGCCAATTGAAAGCTGAGCTTTGGGTACTTCTGTGAAGCGTGAACAGTTAAGGTAAGCACTGAGCAGACCTGCAGGAGAGACTGTCGGATTGATATGGGAAGATTGAGCCCATAGTAGGTAGGTGGGACCATTCCCCAGGGCAGGTGGGTAAGAAGGAGGAGCTGGTTCAGTAAGTCGGCATCTTTTTGTATACTTGGATAGACTTCAGTCTGGCAAGTAAGATTTGCTTCTTTCAGCAGAGCCTATGGATTTGGGGGGGGGTCCTTTGGCTCCTGTGTTGGTTGGTGTGAGCTCCCTTGGGAAGCTGGACTAAAAACTATAACCAAGAGTCATAAGAACAAATTCTATCGTTTCCCCTAAGCTCTGTGGTGGTGAATTTATCAGCTACATGTAGACAAACTGGAGCTGGAGAGATGGCTCAGGAGTGAAGACACTGTCTCACAAGCAGAAGGTTCTAAGTTCAGATCCCAGGTCCCACGTCAAAACACCAGGTGGAAGTGGTGGCCCACACTTCCGGTCTTGGTGGGTGGAACCTAGGAAATCCCAGAGCAGAAGCAAGAAGGAGGTAGAAGCAATTCAGGACGATTTCCAAAGTCACCCTTGGGCCTCCACAGAGACACACAGTTCCCTCTCTCTCACACACACACAAAATTAAATTAAATTTAAAATACATGTAGACACATCGTAACAGGATCTAAACCATCTGGGCCTAAATCCCAGCCCTGCTCCTTCGCCACCAGGAGCCCTGGTTTCACTATCTGTGGAGCTGAACCAATGTGAGACAGCACCTCAAAGAATGGGTGTTCTTAAATGAGGGAGCCTGGTATACAACAGGTGCTCAATAAGTGCAATCAGCGCCACCGCTAAGACGTGGCTGGGCCCTTGTGACAGTGGTGAGGTTTGAATCATCAAAGTCCAAAACCCAGCGCCAGTGTGTGTGTGGGGAGAGGGGAGAAAAACAACCAGAGGCATTGTATTCAAAACAGGTGAAGCTGAGGGCTGACTTGGTGGCTACATGCTTCCTGCACATGCCAAAAGATGAGTTCAAATCCCCCCAGACCCCCATGTCAAATGTCAGGTGGGTGTGGTAAGCTGACCTATACTTCCAGTCTCCTGAAGGCAGAGACTGGGAATCCTGCGACCAAGCTGGCTAGCCAGACTGGCTCTATCGACATCCTCTGGGTTTGATTAGAAACCCTGTCTCAAAAGAATATGGCGGAAGAGCAATTGGTGACCTCAACCCTCCAGAGGCATGTGCATACACATGCTGCCACATACATGCACTCCACACATAAGCACACATGAAAAATTGGGGGGAGGCTATTTTTTTAATGCACAGAATGCTGGGGAGATGGCTCAAGGAGTCAATAAAGCCTCTGGCTTGAAAGCCAAAGGATCCTGAGTTCAAATCCTGGGTCTCACATGAAAAAAACAGATATGATGGTGGCCTATGCTTCCAGCCCTGGGAGGTGGAGCTTGGAAAACCCTACAGCCACTCAATGAGAGGTCGAAGCAATCCAGGATGATTCCCAAAGTCACCCTTGGGCCTCCACAGGGACACACAGTGTCTTCTGATACACACACACACACACACACACACACACACACACACACACACACTGCACGGAACTAGACAGGGTGGAGCATCCCATCAAGATAGGATAGGAGACATTAATTGAACATCGACCTCAGCAGCACTGTGAAATGGATCAAGATCAGTTTGGGCTCCAGCAGATACTGCCTGAAAATCAAAGGAAAGTGAAAATAAAAACAGCAATAAAGAGCACACAGAAAAAGAAGGACCCCCCACCACCACCGAGTGTCCTCAAGGAGACAGAGAGATTCATCTCTGCAGAAAGAAATCACAAAACAAACCACAAAGGTTGTTAAGATAAAGATCTCATGTGGGCTGAGATCCAAAGAAGTGGGAGACCCAAAGAAGTGGGGGACCAGGTGCTAGGCATGAAAGGGGGTTCTGCTGAAAACCCAAGGGGTAACATGTTTCTGGAAGGCATCCAAACATGGGGGTAAGGGACTTTTGTAGCTCTTGACTTCTCTGGCTTGCACCTCTCTTCCAGTAGGTTATGGGTTTTTTTTGGGGGAGGGGGGGTAATGTGTGTGTGTATCTGTGTGGGGGTCTCTCTATCTCTGAGTGTGTGTCTGTGTGTATCAGAGGACATTGTGTGTGCCTGTGAAGGACCCAGGGTGCCTTCAGGAATCATTCTGGATTGTTCTATCTAATTTGGGGTTTGCTGTGGATTTCTCAGGCTCTGCCTTCTATTTCTGCCTGGAATCCAAACTCAGATCTTTCTGCTTGGGAGGTAGAGTCTTAACCCTTCAGCCATCTCTCCAACCCGGTGGTTTATGGTCTTGTTTCAGGTAGTTTTTTTTTTGTTTGTTTATTTGTTTTTTTTCCATTAACTACAGACCATGGTCCACTGGTTTGTTGACCGCCAAACAAGAAACGCTGTCTGGAAGAAGGGAAAGTTTGAGTTGTGATGTCAGTGTTGGAAATGGTGGGGAGTGGGAGGCTGGGGGGAGAGGACAGAGCGGGGCTCAGGACCCCTGCAGAAGCTCCAACTGAGGCCCCCCCATTCCTCCCCACCCCCGTCAGACAGCAGGGGACTGAGTCTGTGGGAGACACCGGCAGTGACGGAAACCACAGGCGCCAGGCAGCCCCATAGCGTCGACAGAAGCGCTTTTGGCATTGGTGTGTGCAGGACCGGAAAGCCAGACTATCTAAGTCACAGAGTAGGGGGCCCACTCCAGGGGCGGTAGGGAGCCCCTGTCCGCCCAGCTCTCTGGAGGATGAGGCAGGAGGAAGATTGCTTAGCCTAGGCTACAGAGGAAAAGGAGGGGAGAGTAGGGGAGGGGAAGGGAGAGAAGGGGAAGAAAGTGGGGAAGGGGCGCTGGGGCTGAAGCTCAGAGGAATGAACACTAGTTGCTCACCGCCAGAAGGGGAGTCAGGAGGATGGGGGAGTTCAAGGTCATCCTCAGCTACACGGTAAGTTTGAAGCCAGCCTGGACTACATCACCCCAGTTTCACCCTCTCTGCTAGGATTCCAGGTCTCCCACCACTTAACACCCATGTTCCAATAAGACACAACACCCACACTCCTCCTTGGTGGGGGGTGGCCTCAAATTTCTCCATCCCTCGTGCTTCCTATCCTGTGTGTGGTGTGTGTGTGTGTGTGAGAGAGAGAGAGAGAGAGAGAGAGAGAGAGAGAGAGAGAGGGCACTGTGTGTCCTGTGGAGGACCAAGGGTGACTTCGGGAATCATCCTGGATTGCTTCTACCTCCTTCTTGTCCCTCTGGGATTTCCCAGGCTCTGCCCACCAGAGCTGGAAGTGAAGGCCATTTCTATCTGGCGTTTTTACATGGGAACTTGAATCCGAACTCAGGACCTTCTGCTTGAGAGGCAGATTGTAAACTTCTGAGTCATCTCTCCAGCTCTTGCTTCCTATCTTATATATATATATATATATATATATAATTTCTTAAGGGCTGGCTGGAGAGATGGCTCAGGGGTTAAGTCTCTGCCTCCCAAAGCAGAAGGTCCTGAATTCAGATCCCAGGTCCCATGTAAAAATGCCAGGCGGGAATGGCAGTGGCCTGCACTTCTGGCCCTGCTGGGTGCAGCCTAGAAAATCCCAGAGCAAAGCAAAAAGGAGGTGAAGCCATCCAGGATGATTCCTGAAGTCACCCTTAGTCCTCCACAGAGATACACGGTGCCCTCTGATACACACTCACATGCAAAATAAATCAATAAATTTAAATATATATTTCTTCAATTTTATGGTGCACAGGTGAAGGTCAGAGGACAACTTTCAGAAGAAGTCCTCGCTTCCATCTTGTGGTTCCTGGAGACGAACTCCGGTCTCCAGTTTGCACACAGGCTCCTCAGCCGCTGAGGCCCTTTTGTCGGCTCTTTGAGGAACCAAGAGGCCGCTGGGTCCTTTCTTAGCCATGGATCCCGGACTGTGCAGCGCGCGCCCCCTGCTGACAGAAACTGCGGCCCAGGGACGCACCCCGAGGACGCGGGAGCTGGAGGAGGGAGGGAAGGGTGCCCCGAGTCTGCACCCTACACACACCCCAGGAAGATGCTCATCGGGTTACACCGACCAATTAGGGCGCAGCGGGGAGTCGCCTGCTGCGCCTGGAGCGAAGGGTCCCCATCCATCTCGCTGTGGATCCCTCAACCCCAGTGCCTACCATGGAGGGTGGGTAGTTCCTAGATCCCGGAATGCCCCGCCCTGTAGCCAGCTGTCAATCTCTTCAGAACACACCCACTTCCATGGCTTGGAATTCCCAGCCCCTGCCCAGGGGACACAGGTGTGGCCGACTCCCTCCCGGCTGACACCGGCGCGTGGATGGGGGGGGCACCGGCCACATGCAGATCCTCAAAGATCTCAGCTAGACCCCCTTCCCCGCCGCGCCTTACACTGACACCCCGGCAACGAGAGAAAGAGGGAGGACCCAGGAAACTCAGGCATTTCTCACTAGTGTCAGCATGACTGCCCAATTTCTTTTTTTATATTTTTTTATTTATTCAATTGTGCGCGCGCGCGTGTGTGTGTGTAGAACCACGGGCGAATTCAGGAATCACCATGGACCGCCTTCACCTCTTCTTTTACTCGCCCCGGGATTCACAGGCTCCGCCCTACCAGGCAGAAACGCAGGCGTCAGCTTCCGCCCGGCATCTTACGTGGGGTCAGGATCCGAACTCAGGACCTTCCGCCTGCAAGGCAGAGGCTTAATCCCTGAGCCACCTCTCCAGCCCCTTCTTTTTTTTATATAGTGTATTTTTTTTCCACTTACACGAACTTAATAGGTACCCCATTCTCCCTCCCTCCCTCCACCCCTCCCTGGATCCTCTTGCTCCCTCCCCCATTTTCCCTTTCCTTTCCCCCCTCCCCCCAATTTCTGACGGGTGGACCTCGGCCCAGAAGAAGGTGGGGTGTTTGTGTCTATGTGTGTGCATGTACGTATGTGTGTGGTGCATGTGGTTTGTGTATGTGCATGTTGATGTCTGTGTATGTGTGGTGTCTGTGCATGTGTGTGAGTATATGTATGTCTGCTGTGTGTATATGTGTGTGCAGCTATATGTGTATGTCAGGTGTGTGCGTATATATGTATGTGTATGCATGAATGTAGGGGGTGATTTTATGTGCATGCATATGTGTACATATATGGCACATGTGTAATAGCTGCAGGTGTCAACTTAATAGTTGAAGGCTTGGCGCTCTGGGCACATAGGTAAAGAATGATAGTGGGCCCTCAGCAAGCCTGCAGATGGTCTGATTGATGGGGAAGGATAGTGGGCGGGACTAGTCCGTAGGCAGGTGAGTAAGATGGAGGGAGCCGGTCAGGGAAGTGGGTATCCTTCTGTAGACGTGGCCAGACACACGGGTCTGACAAGTGAGGATTGCCCCTCTCAGCTGTCCTGTGGACACGGTGTGGTCAGTTCCCCCAGCCCTGGTGGTGGTGTGGGCTCTGCTGCCCAGCTGGACCAGAATCTAAAACTAAGAATCATAAGAAAGAATAAAACCCCTTGTTCCTTTCAGCCCTTTGGCTGCAAGTTTATCAGCAACACACAGACTAACCACAACAGTGCATTGTGTGTGTGCATGCATGTGTGGGAGGGTACATGTGTGTACAGGCAAGTGCATGTGCATGTTTGTGTGCATGAATGTGTGCATGGGTGCATGTATGTACATGCAGGTGCATGTATGTGTGTGCACGTGTGTATCTGTGTGTGTCCATTCTGTGCAAGGGTCTCAGGCATCTGTGTATCCCGTTTTTTTTTTGTTTTGTTTTAAACAAGACCTCCCACCCCTGTTACACAGCATGGGAAAGCCTGTAGTGCTGTGTGTGAGGAAATCAGAAACCAGAACTTTGGAGTGGCACAAGACTGTTGCCACTCAATGCTACTGAGTCCTTATACCTCATCAGAGAGGAGGACCCAGAAGGAAGTTTAACATGCATAGTAAAGGATGCTCCAGGAATTGGGGGGGGGGCCACTGGAGAAAGGGAGGGGGGAAAGGAAAGGGAAAAGGAGGAAGGCAGCAAGGGGATCCAGGGAGGGGTGGAGGGAGGGAGGGGAATGGGATACCTATCAAGTTTGTATAAGTGGAAAAAAATACACTATAAAAAAAAAAAAGATTGTTGCCACTTAAAGGGAGAGGCAAACTGTCTGGGACATTAAAAGGTTGGGGATCCCCTGCTCTGCAGTCCCCTCAGTCCCAGCGGCAAGGTGTGCTCCCCCCTCACACGGGCCCTGCAGGGCAGCCCCTCCCAGCCACAGCTGAGCTTGCAGACCACCGGACACTTCCCCACATGTCTGCTGTGCCAGCTGCGGAGTGCTGTCACCTCTGGGGATATGGCTTCTCTCCGTCCAGTGTGGACTCTCGCCGCCCGGGATCCTCCTTGGTGATGCCCCTCATCTGTCCAACTGCTCCAAAAGAACATCCATTGTCCCCGACACACACACACATACACACACACACACACACACACACACACACACACACACACTCCACTGCACCAGGCACGGATTGGATTGAAAAGGCACCTCTCTTCCAAAGACTTATTCAGTATCCCCGCAACCCCCCCTAACCCCGAGTCATTTTCCAGAATCCCCCATCTCTCCACCTCTCCCACAGCTGCGGGGTCCACACATAAGGGGAAAAGAGCTGCACCAGGGGGGCTAGGGACAAGGCCCAGACAAAGACTGCACAGATTCAAAACAACACCCCAGCAGCCCTGAGTTCCCAGGGCGGCCCACATGTGACCTCAGGAGCGAGGGGGGCTCTGGACTTCTAGGGGTCACAGGGAAGCCTGGGCTCAGGCAACATTGTATCATTAAGTAGGGTTTGAACTTTCCTTTGTTTGGTTACTTAATCAGCAGAAGCATCCTTGGCAGGAGTCAACCTGCAACATCTGCTCCCAAAGCAACAATGTTGCCGCACATCCCAAGTCTCCGTTTGCTCATCTCTAAAACAAGGCTCCATCTTCCCCTTAATTTGGGGACCCCCGCAGTTAAAACATGATCATACGTGAATACCAACATTAAACCCAGGGCCTTGTATGTGTTAAGTAAGTACTCCGCCCTGAACCCAGCTGTAGGGAACACTCAAGCCCGAGACCTCCATTCCTTGAAGACGGATGCCAAGGGCATCCCTTGGGGTCTCAGTTGCAGTGTGCCTCCCATGCCAGCATAGCTCTGTGCCTATGCCAGCATAGATGCCAGCCTATGCGGTATAGTCATAGGCTGACTCCTGTTGACCTTCCCGCAAGGGGCAGGGATGGATCTTGTCCTGTCTCGAACTGGGTTCAAAGGCAGAGGTCTTTTTTACACATTCCTTCCTGGTCTTTAGAAGCCATCTAGACACCACAGAGCTTTATCATTGTAATTGTATCACCATGTTCCTGACCTGTTCTTTTTCTACCCTGTATGGGGCCTTTAGAGCCTATTAACACGTCTAAGGATTGGCAGGGCTGTATTGTTGGTGGTGTCCCACCTGTTGTGGACTTTGCGCTGCAGTCTGTCACATTATTGAGGTCATCACTCTGCACAGTGTACAGATTTCACCCCGTTCATGGTATATAAGGGATTAGGTTCCATAATAAACTTGACTTGATTTTTCAGCTTTTCCAAGATCCCCTCTTGACCCAGCCTGACTTAATTCTTGCTGATCCCACTCTCGTACCTATCAGGATTTCAAGGTAAGGGTGCCAGTCACAGGACCCTGCACCCAGCTCCCAATTCTCACTGGGAGATGCTGGGCCGACGATGTCCCTCTGAGCCCTCACTGGGGAAGTTATGGGCAGGTGCTCTGCCCCCGAACTCTAGAACTTCCACACCAAGCACCTTCTAGTACTTTCTGTTCATATCACAAGGCAATAGATTATCCTGTTATAAAAAGTGGGAATGCTGGGTCAGAGAGATGGCTCACCAGGGTGCTAGTTAAATTCAGGTGTCAACTTGGCAACTATAGGCTAAACTGTGGCAACATCTGTGAAAGCTGATAGTTATGCCTGAGCAAGCCTGCAAAAGATTGTCTAATCCATGAAGGAAGAGCCCACGGTAGGTGTCCCTCTCTCAGCAGTCCCGTGGATTTGGTGTGCATGGCCAGTTCCCTCGGCTCCTGGTGTGGCGTGAGCTCTCCTGCCCAACTGGACTAAGAGCTGTAACCAGAGTCAGGAGAAAGAATGAACCCCCATACCCCCCTCAGCCGTTTTGTCGTGAATTTATTGGCAGCACACAGAGTGGCTGAGGCAGCGGGTAAAGTTCAAACTCGGGACCAGACAGATAGGCATCTGCAAGGATGACGTCCCTCCAACATGTCCGTTCTGGTTCCTGTCCTGTAACAGCAACCTGGCTTCAGAAGACGTGTCCCCTCTGCAGGAAGAAAGAAATGGAGCTCTGGGTTCCATTCCTGCACTGCAGAAACTACTGGTGAATCCCATCTCTCACCCCAACACCTGGCAGGGAGAAGGGAGGAAGGAGGGAGGGGGGAAGGAAGGAAGGGGAGGGAGGAGAGAGGGAGGAGGAAGAAGAGGAGGGACTGAAGAGGCGGGAGAGAGGAGAAGGGAGAAAAGGGAGAGGGACAAGGGAGAAAAGAAGGAAGGGAGAGAGAAGGAAGGAAAAGGGAGAAAACCAGCCAGATGAGGAGGGAAGTAGCATGGGCTTGGAATCCCAGCCCCTAGCAGCAGAGACCAAGGGACCCCTGAGGTTCTGTGGCCCACCAGCTGGCCCCTGGCCCATGAGTCAGAGACCCTCCCCTCTGAAACCACAAGATGGGGTGGGAGAGAGGGCTCAGCAGCTCAGGCACCTGCTCCCAAACCTAGTGACCTGAGTTCGATCCCCAAAAGCCCACATGGCGGAAGGAGAAAACTGACATCTGAAAGTTGTTCTCTGAACTCCACCCCATGTGGTATAGCATGGCTCTCTCTCAACTTAGAGTGAGAGAGAATAGAGAGAAAGATACAAAGTAGAAAACAGAGGAGGAAGGGAGGGAGGAAGAAGAAATGGAGGGGGGGCAGGCCTGGCTTGGTGGTCTTGGTCTGTAATGGCAGCATTCGGAGAGAGGCCGGAGGACCTGGAGTTGCAGCCAAAAGAAATAAATAAGCAAATAAATTAATGCACAAACACATAAACAAAGCAATGAATGGATCAACACATGTACGAATGAATGAGTGTCTGTGTGCAGAGATGCGCAGATTTGGGGGACACATGCCCGGCCCTCATGTCCCTATGAATGCCAGTGTTCTGGGGGGTGACCCCCCCACATCTGTGAATCCCAGAGTTTGGGGGGTGACTCCCACACACCTGTCACAAGCTGAGCAGGGGAGGGCCTGAAGGCCTAGCACCATCCCTCAGCATCACCCCCAGCTCACACAAGCACACCTGGCCAAGTGCCTGGCACACAGAGAAGGTTCTAGAAGAGATGGCCAGGAACCATCTGCCTTCCAAGGTGGAGGACAACGCTCCCCCTTCCAGGGCTGAGCCACCTCCCAGCCGATTGGGGGTGGTGGTGAAATGAGGTGGGAAGGGAGGCACCGGTGGGGAAACGGAGGCAGGGGACGGTACGTCCAGTGGGTGACCAGCCGCGCAGCCTTTGATGGAGCCCACGGGTGGGGAGCGCGTCGCAAGCTGATCCCTAAGCCGTTGGGGAGGGAGGTCACCCCAAGATTTCCCCCCTCCATCCCCCCTGGGGCGGGACCAGGGGGCGGAGCCCACGCTGACGGGCAGTGACGCGAGTCCGGGTTGCGCTCATATAGCCGCGCGCCGCGCCCGGGCGCAAAGACCGCGCCGCTACCGCCGCCGCCTCCGTCCCCACCGCGCCCCCCAGCAGCCCCGCCGTCAGCGCCCACCGCGGCCGCCAGCATGCGGGAGATCGTGCACCTCCAGGCCGGTCAATGCGGCAACCAGATCGGAGCCAAGGTGCGCGGGAAGGCCGGGAGTGGGCGCTGCCAGATGCGAGCGCAGGGGTGCAAGGTGTTGGGGGAGGGGTCGGGGATGGGGGAGAAAGATTCGCATCCCCACACACGTACACTGCAGGCTGTCTCGGGAAAGCTGCGCCCCAGAGACGGTGGGGGAGGGGAGCCTGGGCCCGGCCAGGCTGGGAACAAAGAGGCGGGTGATGCAGGACAGGGTCTGGCCTGGTGCCCCTGGGCCACAGCTGGGCTCACAGCTGGGGCGCTGGGTACAGAGAGGCGCGGTCCCCCGCCCCCCGCTCTGCCGGATGCACCTGGTGCAGGGCGAGGTGCTGGCACCCCAAGGACAGATCAGCTGGGGTGCTGAACGTCTCCCCGCCTCGACCTTTCCGGCTTGCTAGTCATCCTTAGGTAGTGACGAAGTCACAGAGTCACCTTGCGGGGGGGGGGGGCTGGGGGGGCTGAGACACCCGCTCCTTCAATTCTTGCTGCCAGGGTTGGTGGTCCTGACCAATTCCCCTCTCCCCAGCGCCTGGGAGATGCAAGCAAGAAGATGAGGAGTTCACAGGCCAGCCAGCACTACACAGCCACTTAGAGGCAGGCCTGGATTTACACGACCCAATCCCAAACAAACCAAAAACACAGACCAGAAGGAGACAGCCCTCCACCCCACCCAGGCACAATCCTGAGTCCAAGCTTGGCTCCAAATAATTGGATGACTCAGTCACATTTGTGTAACCCAGGCGAGTAGAAGCAGGCGGATCAGGACCCAGGGCTAGCCTTGACTACTGGAGACCCTGCTTCCAGCAGGCAGTGGAGCACACACAGACGCACACAGACATGCAACAGACACACTCACACACACGCACCAACAGAAAAAGGCCCAAGTTGGAGTTCCAAGTATTGAGCACCTTCCTGCCACCCACAGAGACCTGGGTACCCCCAGCACTCAATAAACTGGGTGTGGCAGCCCCCCCCCCAGCCTGTGGGCTCCACTCTGGGAAGGTGGAGGCAGGACGATCAAGCATTTAGGGACAGCCTCAGCTATCTAGAGACATGAGGGCTAGCCTGGGCTACTTTACTGATCCTTCCTGTCACCCTTCACCTGTTCTTCTAGTTTTGGGAAGTAATTAGCGATGAGCATGGCATTGACCCCACCGGAACCTACCATGGGGACAGCGACCTGCAGCTGGAAAGAATCAATGTCTATTACAACGAGGCCACAGGTGGGGGCTGGCAGCATCTGGTGCAGAGTGGGGTGGGAGGGAGGAGTGGGGGAGGTCAGGGATAGTGGGGGGCCGGGCAAGAGAGGACAGTACCGGATGAGCTGGGCTGCCTGCCCGGCCTGGCGGAGGCCCCAACTGCCTGCCCATCTGTTCTCGCTACAGGGGGGAATTATGTCCCCAGAGCGGTGCTGGTGGACCTAGAACCCGGTACCATGGACTCCGTCCGCTCCGGCCCCTTCGGCCAAATCTTCCGGCCAGATAACTTCGTGTTTGGTGAGTCGCACCTCCCCCCCAGCCCTGCCTTCCCCCCACACAACTTCCTCCTTCCTTCTTGCTGCCAGATGCTGGAGGAACATTCTCTAGCTCACACCCACCACCAGGACCTCCAAGCCCCCTGGGTGGGCAGGGCTGTCAGGAAGAACATTCTGGAAGAGATGCCTATATTAAAAAAACATTTATTTATTCTGTGTGTGTGTGTGTGTGTGTGTGTGTGTGTGTGTGTGTGTGTGTGTCAGAGGCACTGTGTGTCCCTGTGGAGGCCCAAGGATGACTTCAGGAATCATCCTGGATTGCTCTACCTCCTTTTTGCTTCAGTCCATCTAGTGTTTTTCCATGGAATCTGAATTCAACTCCTTCTGCTTTTGAGACAGAATCTTAACCCTGAGTCTTTTCTGCAGCCCATGAGGTGTTTTTTGTTTGTTTGTTACTTTGTTTGGGTTTTCGTTTTGGTTTGGTTTTTGATTTTCCTTTGAGTCAGGCTGACCCAGAGCTCCTGATCCTCCCACCTCTACCTCCCCCAAATGTGGGGGTGACAGGTGGGTACCAAATACCCCATTTCTAAGGTGCTGGGGCCAGAGCCCCGAGCTTTGTGTGTCCTAGGCTAGCACTCTGCCCACCGAGCCACGACCCCCTTTTTGCATTTTGGGGGACCCAATCTTGCTGAGTGTCCTGAAGCTCAGCAAGTAGCCCATGCTGGCCCTGAACCTAGGGCTACCCTCCTGCCTCAGTTTCCCCAGGGCAGGGATGGCAGGCATGCCCACAGCTGTCCAGATTGGTTTTGTTGTTTGTTTTTCTTGAGCAGAACCCAAACTGGCCTCTATATCTCAGTACAAACCCCACCCCACCCCCACCCCCAGGCACAAGATCTAGGGGACAAGCCTGAGTCACCATAGCCATCCCAGAGCTGGTGCTCAACTCAAGGGTGACAACCAGACTGACTGCCCGGGAGGGGGATGGAGGGGATACAGCTCTGCCTCTTAATGCTCCGCAAGGAATAAGCACCTACTGTATGCCGGTTCCTGGGTGTGCAGTGGACAAGGGCACACAGTTCTGCCCCTCTTGCTCACTCCCCCTTCCTCCAGCTCCCCCTCCTCCATGGTTGCATTCAGCAGAAAAAGATGCCAGGCCTCTCTGGGCCTCTTCTTTTTTTGGCAAAACAGATTCTAGAAATTTCTCCTGTTGAGAATGTAAGGTTTATGTCACTACTGATGATGTAGAGACCTTAGGATGGAGGGATGAGGAGTTGGCTCAGGAGGGTTGAGGGCTTGCCTTACAAGCAGAAGGACCTGAGTTCGAATCCCCAGGTCTTTCATAAAAATGCTAGGTGGAAATGGCAGCAGCTTGTCATTCCAGCCCTGGAAGGTGGAGCTTAGGAAACCCCAGAGCAAAGCAATAAGGAAGTAGAAGCAATCTAGAGTGATTCCTGATGTCACCCTTGGGCCTCCACAGGGACACACAGTGCTCTCTCTCTCTCTCACTTCTCTCTCTCTGTCACACACACACTCATGCACAGAGAAGCCAAAGAGCAAGTGTGGTGTGTGTGAGAGAGAAAGAGGGACATAGACAAAGACAGAGAACTGGGAGGAGGAAGGAAGGAAGGAATAAAAAGACAGGAAGAAAGAAAAAGAGAGGAAGGAGAAAGAAAGAAAGGAAGAAAGGTGAGAAAGAGAGGAAGAAGGAAGGAAGGAAGGAAGGAAGGAAGGAAGGAAGGAAGGAAGGAAGGAAGGAAGGAAGGCAGACAAGCTGAGTTGCAGTAAGTGTTAGCAAGGTCAGCTGACAGAAAGGAGCAGGTCCATCACAGATCAGAATTGTCAGACGCTCCCTTGACTTTTCCCAGGTAGAGCAGAGCCTGTGAGCACCTGTGGGAAAGGAATCTTACGCAGCCAGCCACCAGTGCAAAGGTCCTGGGGCAGAGGGCAGAACCTAAAAAGAGGAGCCCAGAGGCGGGTGTGGCTGGAGCACAGGGAGCCCGAGGCCATGGGGAGGGGACAGGGCTCAGATGGGGACTTGGATAATTCAAGTTGGGAATCCTAGAGTGACTTTGAGGTAAGGCAGGAGGGCGTGATATAGTGTCTGGTCCTTGAGGTGCTGTGTGCAGGTAGAAGACATGCTGGTTAATTATAACCTGTAGGAGAGGACCATACATAACAGTGGGATTATCACTTTAGCATATTAATTAGCTGCAGATCAACTAGTTAGCACATTGCAGAGGGCGTTAGACACAACACTGTGTTGGGAGAAAGGACGGAAATGCTGCTCGTAGATGATAAAAAGAAAAAAGAGGGGCTGGTAGACAGTTCAGGGGATCAAAGCCTCTGCCTCGAAAGCAGAAGGATATGAGTTTGGATCCCTGGGTCCCATCTAAAAATGTTGTGCAGAAATGGAGGCAGCCTGCAATTCCAGCCCTGAAGGGTGGAACCTGGAAAACCCCAGAGCAAAGCAATAAGGAAACAGAAGCAATCCAAGGGGATTCCTGATGTCACCCTTGGGCCTCCATAGATGCATGCACTCAAATGCTCTATGGCACAGAGAGAGAGGGAGGAAGAGGGAAAGGGAGAGGGAGAGAGGGAGAGAGAGAGAATGCTTAAAGCGCTCAGTACACACACTTGAGTAATTTTTATGTCTCAGCTAAAATCTGGAGGGAGCCGGGGCTGTGGCTCTCTAGGTACACAGGAAGCCCCAGGGCTCTGGCCCCAGAGGCGCAGAAATAGAACCCAGCTCTGAAAGTAGTTCACATCCAGCTCACCATTGTGGCCCACACCTGTCACCGAGGCCCTTGGGGGCGCAGATCAGGGGTTAGTTAGCCTCAGCTACCTCGAGAGTTGGAGACCAGCCTTGGTTACCTAAAGAAATAAAGGCAATTCCTATTATCATCATCATCATCATCGTCATCGTCGCCATTCTTTTAATATTTAGCCAGTTTGGGAGGGTGACTATTGGAGACAGCGCAAGACCTCATGAGTGCTGAGTAGGTCACATAGCTGAGCCCCCAGCCCCAGGTTCCATGAAGCGGCATTCCCTGCGGAAGGAACCCAAGTCTCACATGTACCATGCAATCGCCTGAAGCCTCAATTGTGATCCCCCCAACCCCAAATTTTATTTCCCTTTAATTCTTTGACAATTTATATTTTTTGGTTTTTTAAATTTTATTTATTTATTTATTTTGAGGCAGGGTTTCCTTCTGTAGCCCAAAGTGTTCTGAAACTCCCTACTTAGTCCAGGCTGATAAGGAACTCACGGCAACCCTCTTGCTTCAGCCATCTGAGTGCTGGGCTATAGACATGAATCACTGTGCCTGGTCCAAATGCGACTTTAAACATATATATATATATATAAAACTTATTTGAAGGCGGGCACATATGCCACAGTGTGCAGATGGAGGTCAGAGGACGATTTTCAGAAGTCAGTTGTCTCCTTCCATATGTGGGCATCTGGAAATCGAACTCAGGTCTTCAGGTTTGTATGAAGTCACCTGATCCACTGAGCCCTCTCCTACGCCCGTTATTATTGGTGCTATTATTGTTGTTGTTATTATTGATCACCAGGGGATTCTAGGTCCAGGGCAGAAGTGCCTACCTACCATGCCCCACCACCTGTCCTTTCTTCACTCCTCCAGGCCAGTCGGGAGCCGGGAACAACTGGGCCAAGGGCCACTACACAGAGGGGGCGGAGCTGGTGGACGCGGTGCTGGACGTGGTACGCAAGGAGGCCGAGAGCTGCGACTGCCTGCAGGGCTTCCAGCTGACGCACTCGCTGGGCGGTGGCACGGGCTCAGGCATGGGCACGCTGCTTATCAGCAAGATCCGCGAGGAGTTTCCTGACCGCATCATGAACACGTTCAGCGTGGTGCCCTCACCCAAGGTGTCGGACACTGTGGTGGAGCCATACAACGCCACACTGTCGGTGCACCAGCTGGTGGAAAACACAGACGAGACCTACTGCATCGACAACGAGGCCCTGTACGACATCTGCTTCCGCACACTCAAGCTGACCACTCCCACCTACGGCGACCTCAACCACCTGGTGTCGGCCACCATGAGCGGGGTGACCACCTGCCTGCGCTTCCCGGGCCAGCTCAACGCTGATCTGCGTAAGCTGGCCGTCAACATGGTGCCCTTCCCGCGCCTGCACTTCTTCATGCCGGGATTCGCACCCCTAACCAGCCGGGGCAGCCAGCAGTACCGGGCCCTGACGGTGCCCGAGCTCACCCAGCAGATGTTCGACGCCAAGAACATGATGGCCGCCTGCGACCCCCGTCACGGCCGCTACCTGACCGTGGCTGCCGTCTTCCGCGGCCGCATGTCCATGAAGGAGGTGGACGAGCAGATGCTGAGCGTCCAGAGCAAGAACAGCAGCTACTTCGTGGAGTGGATTCCCAACAACGTGAAGACGGCCGTGTGCGACATACCCCCGCGGGGCCTGAAGATGGCAGCCACCTTCATCGGCAACAGCACGGCCATCCAGGAGCTGTTCAAGCGCATCTCCGAGCAGTTCACTGCCATGTTCCGCCGCAAGGCCTTTCTGCACTGGTACACGGGCGAGGGCATGGACGAGATGGAGTTCACAGAGGCCGAGAGCAACATGAACGACCTGGTCTCCGAGTACCAGCAGTACCAGGATGCCACCGCTGAGGAGGGCGAGTTTGAGGAGGAGGGGGGGGAGGAGGAGGTGGCCTAGGGAGACTCTTCCCCAAGCCACATACCCTGCCTGGGCTTCCCACACCAGCCGGAGAAGCCGGGAACACCATCTTCCCATCCACAGGCACCCCACCTTGACCCCGGGACCCACAAGCACCCCCACCTTGACCCCAGGACCCCGAAGAATCCTAACATTGACCACAGGACCCACAAGCACTACCCCCATCTTGACACAGGACCCACAAGAATCCTTATGCCCTGGAGCCCAAGAGTGCCCTCACCTTGATCCTGACCCCGCCGTGCACACTGGGGTCACCCTGCTCCCCTCATTTGATGTCCTCTGGCCCCAGCTTGCCTTTCACCCCTGGACCTCCTTCACTTCTGAGAACACATCACCTTTGACATCATAGTTCTTCTCTGTTCTGACCCTCTCCCCCCTGCCCCCCACTTTCTCCCTGGCCTCCAAAAGCCCCAGCTTCTGTTTTGGTTCCTCCCCACCTCATTTTCTCAGAGACATGAGAGAGAGAGAAAAAGAGAGAGAGAAAATAAAGTCCCTGGGTGGGGATAGGGCTCAGAGGCACTTGCCACTTAAGCAAAAGGACCTGAGTTCAGATCCCCAGATCCCACTAAAGATGCCTGTTAGATGTGGTGCCTACCTGTTATTCCAGCCTCCAATGGCAGAGACTGGAGGTCCCTAGAGCAAGCTGGCTGCCGCATTAGCCCCATCATTGGTTTCTGGGTTTTGTTAGAGACCAAAGCTCCAAAGATGGAAGAGTGATGAAGATTCCCGATGTCACCCTCGGCCTCACATGCCAACACACCCACACAACACACACACACATACACACACACAGAGCAAGTGGAAGGAGAGGACAAGAGGCTTTGGGACGGAGAAGTCACACCAGCCCCCTGCTGACCCCCCCCATCTCTGCCACCCCTGCCCCACCTCAGCCTCTAACAATAAACCAGTTCTCACCTTCTGCGGAGTTTCTTGTCTTCTCCGAGGTGCCTCTGAAGCAGCGAGCTTGGGTGCTCCCCAAGGGGTGGAGGGGCGGAGAAGGGAATCGGGTCATGGGGTATCAGATGTAGGCAGAGACATCAGGGCCGGCAGACCAGACTCCAGCACCAGACAACTGGGGACCGTTAAAAGAAGCTGCACGCTGGTGACTGGCCCATTCTGCACCTGGCCTGTTTGTGGGTCCTGTATGTGTGTATGTGCATTGTGTGTATATGAGTATTTGTGTGTGTATGCATGTGTGTGCACACGGGCATTTGTGTGTGCATGAACGTGTGCATGTGCATTGTATGTGCACACATGTGTTCACATATGCATTGTGTGCACTTGTGTGTACACTTGTGTGTACGTGCATGTGTGTGTCTGTTATGTGCACATGCATGTGTGTGTACTTGTGCAAGTGTGTGTATGCATGCATGTGTGCATGTGTGAACATGTGCATTGTGTGTATATGCATGTGTGTATGTGCATTGTGTGTGCACTGTGTGTACATGAGTATTTGTACAGGCATATGCAAATGTGCATGCACGTGTGAGTGTGCGTGTGTCGCAGTTCACCTGCATGGTTACTGATAAATCACCATCAAACAGCTTAAGGGAACAAGAGGTTTATTTTCTCACGGTAGTCTGGTTACAGTTCATAGTCCAGCTTGACAGGAGAGCTCACACCAACTCCAGGGTCGAGAGAACTAGCCACACCATCTCTACATAACGGCTGAGAGAGGGACGATCCTTACTTGCCAGACCGGCATGTCTGCCCAAGTGTACACAAGGATGCCGACTCTCTCAACCAGCTCTCTGTATTTTATTTCAGGGCCTAGTCCCACCCGCCATGGGCTGGGCCTTCCCTATCAGCTAGACAATCTCCTGCAGGTTTGCTCTGGGCTTAACTCAACCACTAATTCTCCACAAATGTGCCCAGAGCTCAAACCCTCAACTGTAAAGTTAACATCTGTGCCTAACTATGACAACATATGTGCATGCATATATGTATGAGAGTTATGTGTACATATGTGTATTGCACCTGAGTGTGCATGTGTCTGAGTGTGCATGTATGTGTGCATATGTGTACACACGTGTCCATATATATGCATGCATGGTGTACTATATGCACATGTGTTTATATGTGATGGGTAAATTATGTGTGCCTGTGTGCCCATGCGTTTGTGTGTACATTTGTAGATTATGTGTGTGCGTTTACACATGTATGTGTACATGCACATGCGTGTTCATGTACATGTGTGTGCATGGACAGTGTACCACTGCACCCTCTCTGGGCACCCCTGTATCCTGCAGGGCCCCTGTGAATGGGGCAGGGAAGGCAAGGGGGGCTGAGAAGGAAGCGTCTCCAGCAGGCCACTGATCCACAGGGGACTTGAGTCAGACAGGCGAAGACCCAGAACTGATGGGGTGCCTGTGCTTGGACCCAGTAGGTCCGTGATGTGCCCCAGCCTGGAGACCAACTGGTTCCGCACCATCCTCAGCCATCAAAGTCAGGGAGCCGAACGCCTGGGTTCCCCAGAGTGGGGGCGGGGGCCTGTGTCGTCCGGGGACGTCACCCTGTTAAACTTCCTCTCTCAGCCACACAGGAAGCAGAGTCGGCTCAGGGGCCCAGCCCTGAGCAAACGCCAGCTCCCCCCCACCACCACCACATCCCAGGACCCCCAGGGGAAGGGCCTGGCCCGCCTGGCTGCAAAGACCATGGGATCTGCGGAAAAGTAAGCGGTCCCTTCTTGGGCTGGGCGGCAGAGGGAACTTTCCAGAACCAGGCTGCAGCAAACACTAAACAGTCACTGGTGAACTCGTGTCTCTGCGTGAGCCAACTCAGGCACTGTTGGCTTCCGGGGGTCGGCAGGGGTGTGTGGGGGGGAGCCCTGTGTCCCAAGTAGGAGGGGCCCTGTGTGGCCAGTGTCCACTCCAGAGGGAGATGCCAAGGTCCCCACATAAGGGGTCATGGATGGGTGCCCTTGGATGGGACAGGGTGTCTGCGGGTTGCCTCTCCCATACCCCACCCCCCTATCCCAGTGTCCTCTGAGTCACGCTTGGGGGTGGCCAGAAAGATGGACTGCAGGCTCTTTTCTGTGCAGGTTGGGGCGCACAGGGTGAACCCCAAGGCACAGCCAAGGGAGACAGGACAGGAGACTGGGTCACATAGACACAGTTACTGTGCTGCCCAGAGTCAGGGCTCTCTCTCTCTCTCTCTCCTTTGAGTCAGGGTCTCATGTAGCCCAGGCTGGCCTCCAGCTCTCTGTGTAGCCAAGGATAACTCTGAGTTCCTGATCCTCCTCCCTCCACTTCCAAAGTACTGGGGTGATAGGTTTTGGCTACCATACCCCATTTCTGCAGTGCTGGTAATGGAGCCCAAGACAAGCCCCCCCATGTGTGTCTCCCACCTCTATCTCTCCGTCCCTCTCTCTCTCTCCCCCTTCTATCTCTGTCTCTCCCCCCTCTATCCCTCTCTCGGTCCTTGAGTTCACTTGCACACACACAATCCCTCGCACACACAGCCACACGCCTCCTCAGGGTTGTGTGCACTCCAACACGCCCAGTCATGCACACAAGCAGACCAAGACCCCAGCACCACCTTCTAACCCCTTCACGCCCTGCAGAAGGCACCCCCTTGCTGCGTTTGACTGGTTCTTCGAAGCTGCCTGCCCCGCCTCCCTGGAGGAGGGTGAGCTGGGAGAATGATGGGTGGGAGGACCATGAGGGGGAGAACTGTGGAGGGAGGAGCATGGGGGGAGGACTCTAGGCACAGGATCTGTCAGCCTGTTCCTCCCTACAGATCCCCAGATCCTTCGGCAGTTCCCTCCAGACTTCCGGGAGCAGGTAAGCAGGCAGACTGTTTGCTGTGGGGGGTAGGTCAGTGGGGGGAGGGGGGTGGCATTGTGATCCGAATCATGCAACTTCACGGAAGGTGGTCCTTCTTTCCATCTTTCAGGAAGCCATGCAGCTAGTACCTAAGTTCTGTTTCCCTTTTGACGTGGAAAGGTGAGGAGGGGGGACCCCCCCAGACCCATGAGGATTCTGAGGACCAAAATCCAACAACCCAGGTAGCTAGAGACCTATGCAGCCAGGAACCTGGAGACACAGGGGGACACAGAAAATCGAAGACCCTGCCACTAGAGACCCAGGGACTTGGGGAGCCAGAGATCCAGAGACTCCAGGATTTGGGGACCTGGAGCAATCCAGGATTTCAATGGTCTCCACAGGCACCCACAGTAACTTCTCTCTCTCTCTCTCTCTCTCTCTCTCTCTCTCTCACACTCACACACACACACACACACACACACACACATACACAGTGGGCCCAGGGACTGGCCTGTCTTTGCTTCCACCCAGTTATGGCCACAGGCACATGGCACACAGGGGTCCTGAGGGGTCACACTCAGTCCCTCACGATGGCCAGGCAAATACATTCGACCCCCGGATCTGCCTCCCCAGACTCTACAAATCCTGGCAGGGCCCCCAGACCCGGAACTCAAGCAACAAATCTCACGCGCAGGGGCCTGGGAGGGGGGAGATTGTGGCACTGAGTGAGATGGGGAGCTGTTGGGGTTGGGGTGACAACTTCTGGCTCTACAAGACCCTGTGTGTCCCCCCTCCCCCCCCCACTTCCCCCAGGGAGTTGCCGAGCTCTGCTGTCCAGCATTTTACCTTCACTCTCACGGACCTGGCCGGCAACCGTAGATTTGGCTTCTGCCGCCTGCGAGCTGGTGGGCGGGGTTGTCTCTGTGTTCTCAGGTGAGGGGGACAGGTGAGTGGGTGCGAGGTGCGAGGGCGGGGACTCCCAGGGCTCTGACAGGTGTGTGTGTCTCTTTATCTCTCTCTGTCTCTGTCTCTCTGTCTCACCATCTCTGTCTCTCTATGCTTCTGTGTGTGTCTCTCTGCCTGTCTCTGTTTCTCTGTCTCTACCCCCCCACCTCCAGCCATCTGCCGTGGTTTGAAGTCTTCTACAAGATCTTGAACACCGTGGCAGAGCTCCTAGCCCAGGACCAAGTGAGGCTTACTCCCCGCATCCCCCCCCAGCAAGCCTCCTATCTGCCTCCCTGAGCTTACCCAGGCTAGACCCTGTCCTCTCCCCTGGGGTTGGGGGGTCACCCACTGCCTCATGGGACCCTCAGAATCGCAAACCCCCTTCTGAGACAAACTTGCCCACGGCCCTCAGGTGTCTGAGGCTGAAGAAGTACTTGTGGGCCTGCAGCAGCACCCCGTGCCGGGCGCCGGGATCTCAGGGAGTCTGACCATGGTGAGCCAAGGCCACGCTGCCAGCCCCAAGAACCACGCTGCACCCCCCTCCACTAATTTCAGAGCCCACGCCCCCTTCTGTCCTCCCCTGGGGAACTGCAAACTGGGGAATCCTCCCCGCCCCGCGTGGGGGGTCGGGGTCCTAGAAGGTCGTGTTCCCGGGTGAGACCCCTCCCAAGCCCTTCTCTGGGCTCATAGAACTTGGGCCTGTGCCCACCTCCAGCTCCCTTGCTTTGTGGCTCCGGATGCTGACCGCCTACCGTCCATTCCTGAGAATGTGAGTCTGGGTGCAGGGGACCTCTAATCTGGAAAGGAGACGGACACGTCGCTGCTGTTCGCCCTCCGCTCAGCTGCTGCACATCTCTGGTCCACAGAGGAACCTCACGGAGCTGGTGGTGGCCGTGACGCACGACAACATCGTGGGGCTGTTCGCTGCGTTGCTGGCAGAGCGCAGGGTCCTGCTGACCTCCAGCAAGCTGAGCACCGTGAGGCGGGGCCAACCGGGCCGGGGAGGCGGGGTTAAGGATTACCACGCCCCCGGGGCGGGGCCAGCATCCGGGCTCCCCGGAGTCCATCCGGTCTGATCTAGACCCGGCCTAGCTCCGCCCTTGTGAAAAAATTTTAATTCTACTTGGTGAGGCTTGGCTCCCAAGGGCGGGGCCAAGAGGCTAAGGGGTGGGCTAAATCTCGGCTCCTCCTCTTGGGTGGCTGAAACCAGGACTGAGTGCTCCCAGGGTCCCGGAGTCGACCAGCAGAATCAGAAACTTGAGTTCGAATCTCTTGTGTAAAACTGGTGTCGTGTCCTGCACTCACCCTGGTAAAAAATCTCCTCTCTCCAGAGAGTCGGGCTGCAGCTCGGGGGCCCAACGCCCTCCTCAGTAACCAAGGCGTGGAGATGCAAACTTGTTACCCCAATATTTGGAGGCCGAGCCAAGAGGATCAGGAGTCGAATTGGAGACCAGGCTGGGTGGGCCGCGTCCGACCCTGATACCTTCCAGCCCTGATTTTTTTGTTTGTTTTTTGGTTGGTTTGGTTTGATTTTTTTGAGAAGGGGTCTCTCTGTGTAGCCCAGGCTGGTCTTGAACCCCTAGCCATCCCCTGGTCTCACCCTCCCTGGGCTGGGAGGTCAAGCGAGAAACACCACGCCGCTAATCTGAGATGGTCCCATCCACCCACGTGGATGCTCCAGGGGCCCAAGCCTTGGTCTTCGCCCGATTCCTAAAGGGGTTTTCGCAGGTCGCCCCCCTCCAGTGGCAGGTGTTGGGGGGAACGAGGCGGGGATCCGGGAGCGAGGCCTGAGCCTCGGTCTCAGAGCCAACCGTCGAGCGAGTTCAGAGCTGGACCCCACCCAGCGCCCCCTTGTGCGCCCGCAGCTGACGTCTTGCGTCCACGCCATCTGCGCCCTCCTGTACCCCATGTGCTGGGAGCACGTGCTGATCCCCACGCTGCCCCCGCACTTGCTGGACTACTGCTGGTAAGAGACCGCGGGCAGCCGTGGAAGCCCGGGGCGGGGCTGGCAGCTGCTTAACCACACCCCCCTGCACTTCTTTCTCAGCGCCCCCATGCCTTTCCTCATCGGAGTGCACTCCAGTCTGGCCGAGGTGAGCGTCCACCCACCGCCCCTCCCCGTACTCCCCTGTCAGGGACCCCCCTCGGGTTCTCAGCAACTGTCCCCTTTGCCCCCTTCCCCCCGCCAGAGGGTACATGACAAAGCGCTAGAAGACGTGGTGATGATGAACGTGGACACTAACACACTAGAGAGCCCCTTCGAGGACGTGCAGGCGCTGCCCCCTGACGTGGTGGGTGCCAGCCCCCCCACCCCCAACACTAACATCAGAGACCAAGGCTGCGCGCGCGCGCGTGTGTGTGTGTGTGTGTGTATACGCTCAGCAGCCTCCATACTTCCCTTGCCCCGTGTGCGTGCGCTCAGCGCCCCCATCCCCCCTCGCCCGGCAGGTGTCTTCGCTGAAGCTGAGATTAAGGAAGGTGGCCCTGAGCTCCGGAGAAGGGGTGTCCCGTCTCTTCCTCAAAGTCCAGGCCCTGCTTTTTGGGGGATACCGTGATGCTCTAGTCTACACCCCGGTGAGGCTCTGAGGGCCCGGAGCGGGGGAGGGATGATGCCAAGAAAGAGGTCTCCCCTGATGGTAATGTAGCCCAGGCTGGCCCCGAGCTTCTGATCCCCCCCCCCCCCGCCTCCACCTTCCAAGTGCTGGGGTGACAGGTGAACACCCCCAAACAGCCCCGGTGCCTGTCGTGTTGGGGTCACGGAGCCCAGGACCTTGCGTGTGTCCCCTGCTAAGCCTCAGGCCCGGCCCACCTAACATTTTTATTTATTTTTTTTTAATAATTTTTTTTATTATTTATTCAATTATGCATGTGTGTGTGTGTGTGTGCGCGCGTGTGTGTGCGCGCGCGCATGCGTGTATGTGTGTGTGTGTGTGTATATAGAACCACGGACAAATTCGGGAACCACCATGGACGCCTCCACCTCCTCGTTTACTCTGCCCGGGATTCACAGGCTCCGCCCTACCAGGACCAGAAACGCAGGCCGCCTCCGCTTCCACCTAGCGTCTATACGTGGGGTCTGGGATCCGAACTCAGGACCTTCCGCCTGCAAGGCAGAGGCTTAACCCCTGAGCCACCTCTCTGGCTCCCCTAACATTTTTATTTTTGTGTGTGTCAGAGGGCACCGTGTGTCCCTATGGAGGCCCAAGGGCGACATCAGGAATCACCCTGGATTGTTTCTACCTCCTTATTGCTTTGCTCCGGGGCTTCCCAGGCTGTGCCTTCCAGGGCTGGAATTACAGGCTGCTGCCATTTCTGCCCAGCGTTTTTACATGGGATCTAGGATCCCAACCCAGGTCCTTTTGCTTGGGAGACAAAGGCTTAACTCCTGAGCCATCTCTCCAGCCCCTACCTAGCATTTTAAAAAGTTTCCTGTGTGTCTAGATTTGCCAAACCCACCCCCAAAAGGTGAGTGAATCAGTAACGGGCATCTATACCAACGCTCTACCTGACCTGGTATACAACATGAACTTAGTACATGCCAGACATGATTACTGTTGGGGGGGTTGAGACCAGGACCCTGTGGCCCCCTGCTTCAGCTCCTGCCCAGCAACATGCTTTGTTATGCGAGACCGGAAATATTTTGGGATACATAGAGAATGACACCCGCCCTGCTCCGGGCCCACGAGGCCCCAGGGCCAGGCACACAGCAGGCGCCCCATCAGTGCACATGGGATAAGGGCGGAAGGTTGGGGTGCAGGTGCAGGAGGGGAGAGGGGAGCTGCTGAGGATGCGGGTCCCTTCTGTAGGGCCAGCCTGTGCGGTTCAACGAAGAAGCCTTCCTGGCCCAGAGGCCCGGGGCGCCCCTGCAGGCCTTCCACCAGCGGGCAGTCCACCTGCAGCTCTTCAAGCAGGTGCGCTCCTGGGGCCCGGAGGGGGCAGGCTGGGGGCGGGGCCAAGGAGGGAGGGGAGGCTCGGGGGTGGGGCCGGACTTAAGGGCGGGACCAGATTCTGGAGGTGGGGTCAGGGCAGGACCTAAGGGTCCAGGTTAAAGTAGCCCAGGATGTGCCAGACTCCTTCAGTGTACAGCTTGCTTCTGAAGTCTGAGAAAGCCCAGTCGAATGTTCTAGAACTTGCACTGGTCTGAAGGGATGGGGCTTGATTGCTGGGGCGGAGTCTGATGCTTAGAAAACTAAAGTTAGACCAGCTTGTTTTCTGGGGGTGCACAAGGGGAAGGGACGGTGGGGGAAGGGTAAGGAAAAGGGGGTGCTTTGTGTGTCTTCAGGCAACAGGGATGTCCTCCTCCTCCTTAGTTCATCGAAGCCCGGCTGGAAAAGCTGAACGCAGGGGAAGGCTTCTCCGATCTATTCGAGCAGGAGATCACCCATTGCGGGGCTTCTTTGGGTGAGCCCCGGTGAGCCCCCTCCATCAGCACCCTCCCCCTATGAGGAGCCTATGCCTCCTCACAGTTCCCCCCCCCCTCTCCCAGGCGCCCTCCGGTCCTACCAGCTCTGGACAGACAACCTCAAGGTAAAACCATCATGTGTTCATCTAGTCCCCCCCCCCCCGCCCAGCACCTCAGGAGGTATTGGGTTCCACTCGGGGGGCAGAAGTGCAAAAATTGAGGCTCAGCAAGGGAGAGGAGCTTTCCCAGCAACACACAACCTGAAGTGAGAAGTTGGTGACTCCCCAGAGAGCCATTCCTCTCTCTTCTCCTCCCTCAGAAAGGTGGGGGCGCCCTCCTAAATTCTGTAAAGGCCAAAACCCAACCAGCCGTCAAGAACATGTGCCGGTCGGTGAGTCTGAGGCTGAATAGGGTATGTGTATGGGGGTGTGTTATGTGTATAGGGACCTGCACAGGTATGTGTGTGTTGCATGTGAGTGGGCATACACATATGTGCATGACTGCATGTCTTGGGAGTCCTGAGGTTGATTCTAGAATCATCCTCCCCTCGTTCTTCTTCCACCTTATCTTGTGAGACCAGGTCTCTAATCCTAGAGAGTGCTGATAGAGCAAGCTAGTTTACGCTGGAGACGCCCAGGCTCTGCCTTCCGAGGATTACCCATAAGCCACCACACTCACCTTCTACATCTCACTCTGACCTGATTCAACCACAGGGCACGTCTCCAGCCTCCCACTTTATTTCTTGAGATGGGGACCCAGAGCTCACCAATTGAGCTGGACTGGCCAGTGAGCTGTGGGGAGAGCCTCCTACCTCCCACGCCTCAGCGCTGGAGTACAGACACTCAATACTATGTCTGGCTTTTTACATGGGAGCTGGGGATATGAACTCAGATCCTCTTGCTTGAAAGACAAGCATGTTACTGACTCAATGTCTCCTTTATGCATATGCATTTTACATGTGCATTGTGTGCTGCCACGTGCACAAGGACACTTGAGAATCACTCTGGATCGCTCTGCCTCCTCACTGCTTTGCTCTGGGGTTTCCCAGGCTCCACCTTCCAGGTGCAGAATTGCAGGCTGCTGCCATTATCTGCATGCAGGCAAAGATCACATTGTAACCATCCTCATTGTCATTAGCATAGGCTAGCAAACATAAAATGAAACAAAATTAACATTTTAAGACAATGGTCCAGGGGTGTGGAAATGGCTCAGGGGTTAAGCTTCTGTCTTGGGAGCAGAAGGTCCTGAATGAAGCAGAAGGTCCTGAGTTCCAACCCCAGGTTTTATGTAAAAATTGCCAGCCAAAAAATGACAAGGGTGTGTAATCCTGGCCTTGAAGGTGGAGTCTGGGAAACCCCAGAGCAAAGCAGTAAGGAGGTGGAGCCAGCCAGGGTGATTCCCAAAGGTGTCTGAGGAGCTGTGGGAGAACTCAAAAATGGACAGGTGACCAGAGATGGTTCTCTGGCAGTTGGCCTAGAGGACAGAGCCATTGATGGTCACCCAGCACCCTCGAGTCTAATCTGTGCTGGGTTCTCCTAGGCCAAGAGCGGCTTGAAGGGCGTCCAGTACCTGCTGATGGCCAAGGTAATCCAAACACCCCTCCCCATCCCCGCAGCTTCCTCAGGGGGTGCACAGAGGGGGCCTGCAGCTCCTGCATGTACCTTCGTAGGACAGAGACTCTGGCCTGCAGAGGGGAGGCTCCCTGAGAACCCCAAGCCTTGCCAGCCGCTGCGATCGCCTGCAGCAGCGTCTGCCAATCACACACCATTTTGGACAGGTGAGGACTCCCCCCCCTCGACGTGGTCCCCAAATCCCCTGCCCATCTCCCCCTCTCCCCAAGAGCCACCACTACACACACGTGGAGAGCAGAGAATCATTTTATGAAGTTAACTCTCTCCTGCTACCATGCGGGCTCCAGAGATTGAACTCAGATCATCAGGTTGGCCCGCAAGCTCCTGTACCCACTGAGTCATCTTGTAGGCCCATTGTGCTTTCAGACAGGGTCTCGCAAAGCCCAGGTTGGCCTCACACTTACTGGGCAACCAAAGCTGGCCCCAAACTTCTGAGCCTCCCGCCTCCACCTCCTGAATGCTGGATGACAGACGCACCTCCGCGCCTGTTTCTTGTGGTGTTGGGGACAGAGCCTAGGACTTCCTACATGAGCTACGCTTCCAAGCCCCTTGTTTCTCTTTAAAATATATTTTAGTTATTTGAGAAATAGAAGTGAATGAACATACATGCACATGGGTGGAGGTCAGAGGACAACTTTCCAACATCAGTTCTCTCCTTCCATGGGCTTCCGGGGATTGAACTTAGTGTTCCTGGGTTTGCATTCAGGTACCTTTATCTGTGGAGCCCTCTTGCCGACTCTTAGTTTTTTGTTTTGTTTTGTTTTTGAGGTAGGGGTTGACGACATGGCCCAGGCTGGCCTCAGACCTGCCGCAAACCTTCTCCTCTTCCTGCCTCTGCCTCCTGAATGCTAGGTGACAGACATGGTCACCAGCCCCCCCACATACACCTCCTTGTCCTAAGATTGGTGTCTCCCCTCCTGTAGAGCCCCCACCCCTTGCTTTGCTTCTGTAGCATGGGGGTGGTCTCTTCATATGCACCCACATCTGTCCTCCACAGAACCGGCCTCTCCGCCCCAGCAAGAGAACCACACCCCAAGAGGGCCCTTCGGAACCCCCAGGGGAAAGGTCAGGCTTGAAGCAGGGTTCAAAGTTGGGGGGGCGCAAGACCTCCAACTGACCAATAGCATGTTCCTCTCCCCTCCCCGGCTCTCACGGGTAGGAGACCTCGGGAGAATTAAATATCTGGGCTCATCCGTCCATCTCCAATCCAGGAGCTTACCCCTGAGGCCCCAGGACAGCGAAGGTCTGTGGGCCGAGGACTCCCCAGATGGAAAAAGCTTTTTGGGAGATCTGGATTTGCTGAGCGAGATTCTGGACACCCTCAGCGTAGAAACCCAGCATGCCGGGCGGCTGAGGCCCAGCCACAGTTTGGATTCTTGCCACCCGGGGCGGGGAGACTTGGATGGATGCTTCAGCCTGGTGAGAGCCCCCACACACACACACACACATCCCTCTACCCCCTGCCCACCTCCTGTGCACCCCACCATCCAGTTCTTCCTCTCCTGAGATCACTCTCCGGCTTTTCCTTCCATCTTGTCCCTGCCCAGCCTGACATCCCCACATCACCATGGCAACTGGGAGAGGAAGAGGAAGAAGTCCTGCATCCCCAGAAGCTGTCTCTGCCCGCTGACCTGTCCCAGAAAGACACCCCACTTCTGGATAACTTGAGCTTCTCCCAGAACCCCTATTCCCAACAGCCTCCGGAAGCCTGCCAAGAAATAGATTTTCTCATTCCATCCTCAACAGCTCCTACAGATTCCGGGGGCGAAGGGGACCCCGAGTCTTCTCCTTCCACCCAACGGGGTCCTAGTACCCCTGGGAGCAGATGCTTGGGGACCCCTACAGTACCCACTCAGCCCAGTCATCCTCAAAGCACGCAACCTCTGGCCCCCAACTCTGAGACAGACTGCACACACCCATCAGTAGATTCTTCCTCGCACCCCAGAAAACAGTCGGCCCAAGTCCTGCTAGATGACATGAACCCCGAACTCATCAAGGAGCCTAGAGTCCCTACTTCCCACGACTCCCCCACGGTCACTGCCCAAGAGCCCCAAGCCGGACGGATCCGAGTTGCCCATCTTAAGAAGTGTTTTGAAATCTAGGCAGTCAGGGGGCTGGAAGGGACCCCAGTAAAGCTGGCTTTTGGTTTGGCTGTTTGTGTTTCTGTTGAGTTTATGGGGCAAGAGCAACCCGTTTCCAAAAAGGGTTAGAAAGCCCTCCCCCCTCACAATGCTCCTCCATCCTATAATGTTCCCACCAGCTCAAAAATAACGTTTATTACACCCCACTACCAATTCATATAAATATATATATAAAAAGTATGCGACCCCTCTCTACCCACCCTTCCAATTCGCCCTCAAAGGCAACATCTTTGAAGCATGCTCTCCCCTTCTAAAGCAACTAGGTGAGTCTGATTGCCCAGAGAGGGTGCTGTGTAGCCTGGAGGTCACACAGCACGGGACAGAGATGCATGAGAGAAGGAGAGGGGGGATTGGGGAACTAGATGGGCAGACAGCCCCGCACTGGCTCCTTGGAGTCTTGGGGGACCCGGGCCTCCGCGGCTGCGTGGGAGAACTGGAAGAAAGGATAGGAGGAGGGGGGTTGTTGGGCCTGTGGGAGTCTGGGGGACACGCAGTTCAGCTGGAAAAGGCAAGCAGTTAGTTACAAGTGGGTCCCTCAGCCCCGAGCTGCATGCAGGGCCAGGCAGAGGCAGCATGCGGGTGCTCCTGGGGGTCCCCAATCCTGCAATTCCTCCTAAACCATCTGAGGTGGGCCGGTCTCCATGGCAGCCCCCCTCTGCCGGGGCAAGTGAGGCAGTCCGAGTGGCGTTCGGCGATGGTAGTGGTGGTGATGGACAGGTAGCCGGCGTGGCATCGGACAGCCGAGCAGCGGCTGGCCCCCACCCCACCCCCCAGCCGTTCAGATGAGCCGCTCTTCTGGGGGAAGCTTGAGGTTGGGGGGAGGTGGGGCGCGTGCACCCACCTGCTCCTCGCTGCTGGGCCGGTAGGTGCCCTCTGTCTGCCGCTTCTCTCGAAGTTTCTGCACCAGAAAGAAGAGCCCCACGGCCAAGAGCATAGCAGCCACCAGGGAGAAGACCACACTGATGGCGGTGATGGCTTCCGCGGACTGGGAAACAACAGGGGGGGGCAGTGAAGTGGGTGTGGCCAGCCACGCCCAGATGCCAGCAGCCGTAGTGCCGGACACACCTCTGATCCTAATGCCCGGCGCTCCTAATGCCATACACGAGGGTTCCTATGCATTTGTTTCTTTTGGGGTGTCTGGGTTCCCCCACTATCTAGGACCCACACACACACACTGTCACCTGCCACACTGGCTCTCCTGTCCTCCGAACACCTGCTCAGTCTGGACTTTGTGATCAGCACTCGGATTCCTACTATATATGATCCCTCCCTCCTCTTTCTCCTCCTCTCTCCTCTTCCTCCTGTTCCCTCTCCTCCTCTCTCTCCTCCTTTCTTCCCCTTCCCTGTTTCTTCTTCCTCCTCCTTCTCCAAGAGTTGGTTTTTCTCTTTCTTGTGTGTGTGTGCGCACAAGCCCACGTGCACACATGAGGGATACGTGCAGATGCGTGTTTCTGTGTATGTACACGCATGCATACCAGTATGGAGAAGCCTAAAATCAACCTCAGGGGTCCACTGTCCACTTTTGATATTAAGGTAAGGTCTCTCGATCAAACAGCTCGCCCATCGGCTGGGCTTAGCCCCTCTGCCCTGGGGGACCCCACCCCAATCTCTGTCTCTAGAGCGCTGGGGCAGCTGCCATGCCTGCCCAGCTTTTCTGGGAGTTCTGGGGACCCTAATTCCAGCCTTCATACTCGTGGGGCAGCACCTGACCCACTGAGCATCTCTGGAGCTCCTATTGGTTCTGAGACAGAGTGTCATGTAGCCCAGGCTAGCCTAGACTTCTTATATATCACAGCCAAGGATAGCCTTGCGCTCCCAGTCCACCTTCAGGCACCTCCCTATTGCCCAACATTCCTTCAATGGTTTTCCTCGGTCACCCAGGCAGCAATCCTCCTCCCCCAGCCTCCCGGGTGCTAGGACACAAGCCCAAATAAATACAGGACTGGGAAGTAGCTGGAGAGGATGCTTAGGGGTTAAGCCTTTGCCTCCAAAGCAGAACCCAAGTTTGGATCTGGGATCCTACAGAAAAGTGGGGGTGGATATGGCAGCGGCCTACAATTCCAGCTCTGGAAGGTGGAGCCTAGGAAACCCTAGAGGAAAGCAATAAGGAGGTAGAAGCAATCCAAGGTGATTCCTGAAATCACCTTGGGGCTCCACAGGCACACGCAGCACCCTCTGGTGCACACATGAAACAAACAAGCAAACTAACCTGGGGTAGAGTGTGGTGGGAGCACTTGTCTAGCTTACACGAGGCTCTGGGCTCATCTCCAAATAATCACAAGGGCCAGCTACACAGCTCAGCAGGTAAAGGCATCTGCTCCCAAACCTGGAGACCTGAGTTCGATCCCCGGAAGCCCACACGGTAGAAGGAGAGAACTGACCCTTGAATGTTGTCCTCTGACCTCCGCCCATGTGTCCTGCCCTCTCCTTAAGTAAACCATGTCCCTGTCCCCTGCTCTTTGGGAGACCCCCCTCCCCCATAGATACCCTTCTGTGTCTTGCTCCCCACAACTCACCAGGCCTCCAGCAGGGGTGGGGGTTGAGGTCGGAGTAGGGGTGATTATGGAAGTCTCTGTTGTCTCTGGAACAGAGAGAAGGAAGAAAAATAACCATGTTAGGTCCTCCAAGAATGCTCCCCCCCCACACACACACACATGCTCACACATTCTCTCTTTCCTCAAGACCTTGTAAAAGTTCACCTTTAAAAAAACAAACTCTCCCACAGGGAAGGCAAGCACATGCATGTCACTGCACACAGGTGGAGGTCAGAGGACAACTTTCCAAAGTCAGTTCTGCCCTTCTCCCCTGTGGGCCTCCAGGGGAGGGGGGATTCGAACGCCTGTCGCCAAGCTCATGAGCAGATGCTCCTCAATCAACCCTTTCAACCCACTTCCCTGGGCTCCGAGATTCCCTCCTTCTCCAAGTTAGAACGCAGAGATTCCCAGAGGGTCACCCACTTTATCTTCAACTTGTTTACTCCTGGGGCCACCCCCAGCTCAACAGGGGTCTGCCAGGGGGTAAAAATACAGCCTTCTGGGGGGGTTTACCATTGTTTGTACGCCACCCCCCAGCACAGCCCTCGCTCCCCCCACCACCACCATTAAGGCCACTGGGTCCTAAAGGTTCCAGGCCGGGCCCAGTCACTCCTGGGACTCTGAGTCATACCCACACCCCCACCCCCGGGCTCCCGAAACTCCAGGACAAGGGTCTGAATATTGTCCCCCGCCCGGTCCACACCTAGGAAAAGCCAGCCGAGTCAGCCAGGCCAGCCAGGCAGGCAGCAGGCTTCCTCCCGTTCCTTGAAACTCTAAACTATGCGGACTCAAGGGCTTGGCACAAACCCCCCCTATCCTTCTCCTCCCAGCACTCAAATTCCACACCCTCAAGGACCCCATACTGGGCTGGGGGTGGAGGGCTTCCCTGCCAGGCGAGGCTCTGGGTTCAAGTCTCAACAACACACACCCAAATGGAGTCAACCACTGGATCGTTTTAGAATCCTGGTACGTCTGAGCTCCACAGGCACCCACCCCACTTTCCCAGAAGGGACCCTGATACCCTGATCTCTCCTCCCACCCCAGGGCGCCCCGAAGGCGGTTCTCACCTTGGCCCCTGCCGGCGGGCAGGAGCGGGAGGCCCAGCGCCAACAGGAGCCCCAGACCTGGGGTCGCCATGGGCCGAGCGACAACTTGGTGGCGCCGGGGACGGACTTCTTCTTCCAGGGCGCCGGTTTCTACCGCATCTTGGGTGGTGGGAACCTGACAGCCGGCCCCTGGGGACGAGGAGAGCGAGGCCACCGCCGTAGGTTTGGGGGGTCTGGACTCGGGCGCAGGCAGTCGGAGTGGCCGGTCCCCACCCTCGGCGCCGAGGGGCAGAGATTAAAGATTAACTCCCGGGCGCGTTCCAGAGCAGGGAAAAGGGAGGGCCGGGACGCCGGGGGTGGGGACGCGCTGCCTGCTCACCTGGGCCCCCGGGCGCCTCCAGGAACTTCGCACAGGTCCCCCCCAGAACCCGGGTCCCTCCGCTCTAACCGTCGCGTTCCCCCCCCAACCTCCCGTCAGTCTTGCGCTCCGATCCCCACCGAGCGACCCCGCCCGCTCACGTGACCCGGAAAGTTTGGTCACTTACCTGCGAGGGGAGCGCACTTCCGGCTTGTGCACCTGAGCCCGGTGGGGGCGGGGCCCGGGGGCGGGGCTAACTCGTAACGGGAAGGCGGCCACTTAGGGGAAGGGCGAGCCGGGCGATGAGAGCAGGCAAATGCCGGCAGGAGATGGGGAGGGTTCCACCCCGGATCAAGGAGAGTTACATCCCGGTGATGGGGGGCTCCATCCCGGGTAATGGGGGTCTCTATCCAGATGATGAGGGCCCCGCTCAGGTTACGAAAGGGGGGCCACCCCGGTGATGGGGGAGCCTCACCCCAGGTGATGAGGGGCTCCAGCCCAGGTGATGGAGTCCCCATCCCTGGATGTCAGGTAAATCTGTAGGGGCGCTCAGGTGTGCGGGAGCCGGGGGTGTGGACCACACACACCTGTGTACCTGCGTGGGAAGGTGAGCCAAGCCAGTCTTGGCAGGTGTAGAGGGCCATGGCTGTCACCGCGGGACGCGGGAGACTGAGGCAGGAGCATCAGACCGGGTAACTAAGGGAGACCACCCCACGCCCTTCCCTCTCCAAATATAAAGCAGCATCAGGGCTGAGAGCGTGACTCAGAGGGAGAGTTTAGCATCCCCCCAGTGAGGTGCTGGGGGCGTGGTTTAGAATTAGAGTGACAGCCCGGCATCCCCCCCAGTCAGGGCTGGGGGCGGGGCTCAGCGGTAGCCACCTGCCCAGCATGCTGGAGGCCCTGTGTGTGAATCAATGAACCCCCATGGGGCCTGGACCTAGTTATACAGAAACATAGACACGTGACGTGTACTTAGCAGTTCCCGGACTGTGTCACATAGGGTGGGGAACGGCCATGAGTCAGATGTGTGATGTGGAAGGACAGCTGTGCCACTTGAAGAGAAGGCCTTGGGGCCCCCGTGGGGCAGCGCATCTGTTATCAAGGGGGTATCCACAAGTGGGAGGTTCTTCCCTGGGGGGCTCCTGATAAGATCGTGTGTGAGAAAACATGGATTTGGAACATTCTGGAGAAACATCCATTCTGCATCTCCCTACCCCGGTTGTGACAACAACGAACCCTAGCTGAATCGGATGTCAGGCACAGGGGCCAGCGACATGGCTCAGTAGGTAAGACCCAGAGGCACAGATCTGGAGACCTGAGTTCAATCCCCAGAAGCCCACTTGGTGGAAGGAGAGAGGCGTCATTGAGCGTGCACCATGGTATGCATGTGCTCGCCTCGCCTCTCTCTTAAATAAAGTATATTTTGTATTTTTTAAGGTTTATTTATTCATTAGAGAGCAAGGTGTGTCCCCGTGGAGGACCAAGGCTGACTTGGGGAGTCATCCTGGATTGCTTCTACCTCCTTTTTGCTTCATTCTGGGATTTTCCAGGCTCCGTCCATCAGGGCCAGAAATGCAGGCAGCTGCCATTTCCACCTGGCATCTTTACGTGGGACCTGGGATCTGAACTCAGGACCTTCTGCTTGCAAGGCAGAGTCTTAAACCCTAAGCCATCTCTCGATTCCTAAAGGATAATTTAAGAGACAGAGAGTTTGAGACCAATCTGGGCTATACAAGACTGTCATAAAAATAAATAAGTGAATGAATAAATGAATGAATGAATGAACGAACGAACGAACAAACAAACAACAAACAAACAAACAAATAAAAATGCAACACTTTTCCAACTGGGAGTGACTTAAAATGCAAATCCGTTTAGAAGCTTTCTCAAGCCCAAAATGGGAGTGCACTTCTTTTTCGGTCGAGTGGGCAAGTTGGGACCATCTATTTCACCATGTCCCCACGACAACTACAAGGACTAAAGCGAAGAATGAGCGAGCCGCCGCGCGACTCTGTGCAAGAATGTTAACACTATTTATCACTGGCGTCCAGGGGGCGACTTTCCCCCCTACTGGGGAGCTGAGAAAATGCCAGCGAAACCTGTGGGCGGCACAGCCAGCAGGTGCAAGAGCGGGGACCCACCAGGCTCCGCCTCCAGTGTCCCACTGCTGCCCCGACGCTGTCCCCGTGCGCTCTTTCCCAGGCAGGTGGGCTCAGGAGCAGCCGGCCGGGCACCTGGATCCCGACGCGGCCCCTTTAAGACAGCCTGGAGGGCGAAGGGGCGGTCAGGCACCAGCCGAACAGGGTCCTGCGGGAAGCCCCGCCTACGTGGGTCGGGAGGGCGCCGCTAAGGCAGGCTGCGGCCAATAGGAATACGTCTTTGCAGCCGAGCTGCGTGTTGATCTTGCGTTTTTCTACCAAAGCAAGGTGAAAGGAGGTGCACGGGCGGGCTGAGGAGCCGGGGGAGAGAGAGCGCCGCCTGTTGATCTTCGGGTATCTTCTTTTTCTGTATCCGAATACGGAATCTGACCTGCGCGGGCGGCAGGGGAATCGCTTAGCTGGCGCCGAGTTCTCGCGTAGGACTGAGAAAAGCGAAAACTTTAATTCCTGGGGAGGCTCAGGAGGAGAGAGAGGTACACATTAGACGAGATTACGAAATCCAGTTCCTGCACCTCTGCCTCCAGCAGTCACTTAAGGACAAAGGGTAAACTGAGGCAAGCGGCGGGCGGAATGCTGCGACCAGGACGGAGACCCTTGCGTCCCTAGTATTCCCATAACCCCGGCGCTTTCTGATGTGCAATACCAAAGCATCTTAGGATTCGTCCCCCACACCCCCAGCTCCGCCCTCACCTCCCCTCCCCACCACCAATGCGGGGGGGGGGGAGTAGGCGCAAGTTCTGGCGCGGGCGGGGACGGCTAGCACTTATCACTTCCAGTTAGTGTCGGAGCGGAGCGGGCAGAGCGCAGAGGCTGCGGCGCCCGGGGTCGCGGGAGCTGATCCAGCCGGGGCCCCGGGGGGAAAGGGGGAGCCACAGAGCCCCCGCCGAGGCCGCCGCCGCCGGGCCTCCCCTCCCCTCCCCCCGGGCAGGCACCATGCGGGGGGGCCCGGGCGATGCGGAGCGGCGGCAACGCTGGGGTCGCTTGTTCGAGGAGCTGGACAGCAACAAGGATGGCCGCGTGGACGTGCACGAGTTGCGCCAAGGACTGGCCAGGCTGGGAGGGGGCGATGCAGACCGCAGTGGACAGCAGGTACCACCGGCCAGCCCCCCCCCATTTCCTCTCCCTCTTCAGCACACCAAAACCCGAGCTCCTGAATGGAGGTCAGCTGGAGCCACCCCACCCCCAGATCTCCCGGCCGCTGGACTCCACGATCTCAGTGTGGGCTCCCTTCCCTCTTGCCCACCCGTGTCTGGCCTAGATATGGCAAGACAAGGCTGCCAAGGCCCCAAGCCTGCAGAGACTGCCAGTAACCGGTACCCCGCCCCCCAGGAGTGGCGTGAAGTGGGGGTGCCAGGAATACAACCTGACTCTTTCCTCCCCTTCACCCCAGCACACACCCTCGGTGGGATTCTGCTCAGTCCAAGATGAGTCCTGTGCCACCTTCAGTGGACAGTTGGGGGGCTACTACTAACCCCCCCAGCCAGCTGCCCTTGCAGTCTGTTTACATTCCCTACCCACGTTTTCCTCGGGCCTGAGCTGACTCGTTGCCCCAGACTGCCCCAGCCAGGGATCCAAACTGTTCTGGGGCCAAATGCTTCCAGCCACCCCCCACGGACTCATGTACCTACCTAGAAAGACGCTTACAGTGTGCAAAGATCCTGGGTTCCAAACCTCTACCACCACCACACCCGCATTTAAAAAAAAAAAAAGCAGGAATGTGCACTTCAGGAATTGGCTCACCCCAGACCACCCCCCTCACCCCGTGCCAGTTAAACTGTTGACCATGCAATGCATGGTCTCTCTGCAGATGGGAACAGAGGCCCGGTGACCAGGAGTTTGTGCATCTGTCACCAACAAGAACTGATTCTAAGAATGCCCAAGGCTGCCTGCGGACAGCGTTCTGCAAGCTGACTGGGCAGGCTTTGGAGACACAGGGAAAGCCCAGTGTGGTGGCCCATGCCTGTCCCCCACCCAGCACTCAGGGTGTGGGGAGGAGGGGTAGCTTTGGGTTTGAGTCTGGCCTGGGAGTGAGAAAAAGAAAGGGAGAAAGAGAGAGAGGAAGGAGAGGAGGAAGAGGAGGAAGGAAGAATGAGGAAGGAAGGAAGGAAGGAAGGAAGGAAGGAAGGAAGGAAGGAAGGAAGGGAAAGAAAGAGAGAGAGAAAGAGAGAAAGAAAGAGAGAAAGAAAGAAAGAAAGAAAGAAAGAAAGAAAAAGAAAGAAAGAAAGAAAGAAAGAAAGAAAGAAAGAAAGAAAGAAAGAAAGAAAGAAAGAAAGAAAGAAAGAAAGAAAGAAAGAAAGAAAAAGAAAAAGGAAAAGAAAAGTCAAGCTAGACACGGTGTACACCTGTCACCCCAGAGCACTTGGGAAGACACACAGGACACAGGAGGATCAGTTCAAGGTCATCCTGGGCTACAAGGTCACTTGGTGGTACCTGCCCATCACCCCAACACTCAGGGGGATTGAGTTCAACTTGGGCTACATCATGAAGTTCAAAAAAAGAAAAGCCAGACATGATGGCTCACGCCTGTCAGCCCCACACCCCGGAGGTGGAGGAGGGAGGATGAAGAGTCCATGGGCCATCCTTGGCTACACAGTGAGTGAGTTCAAGGCCAGCCTGGTGTCAGTGAGACCGTGTCTCAAAACAACAGTCCAAAGTCACCACTTGCCGGGTCTGCGACCTTGAACTCCTTCCCTGACGTTGGGGTGTCTCAGTTTGCCTGTTAAGCAGATGCCTGATGTGGGTTTTTTTTGGGGGGGGGGATCTTGTAAGGAGGCGGGAGTGAGCAGACTAGGAAAGGGCTGGCGATGTCCCCACTCCCACCCCCGTGCCCCAGGAAGCCCGGGTTCAGGCCTGTGAGACCCTGCGCCCTCTGCCGTGTGCCAGGGCATCTCCGTGGAGGGCACCGCAGCCCCGGAAGGCGGCCTGAGTCTCGAGGAGTTCAGCAGCTTCCTGCAGGAGCGTGAGCGGCGCCTCCTGCTAATGTTTCACAGTCTCGACCGCAACCAGGACGGTGAGGCCCGGGGAGATGGGGGATGGGATGGGCCCTCAAGGGGGGGGGCAAGTCCTGCCCATGATTCATGGGCTATTTTGGGAATTCTAGGTGGATGGAAGCTGAGCTAACTCAGCCCACCTTCTGTTCCCTTTCGGAGGACTTTCCCCTCACCTCTCTCCCTCATGACCCTTTATTTTTCTTTTCATGTTCAAAAGAAAAAAATGCTCCGCCACCCCCTAGCTTCTGGCTTCTCTCTGTTCCAGAGACAGGCCCTCCCCGGAGGTAGAATCTCCTAGATTCTAAATTCTGTCTAGGGACTGAGAAGGCGGCTCAGTCAGTGAAGCGCTTGCTGCACAAGTCTGAGGACCTGAGTTCTAATCCCCAGCACTAGACATATTTTAAAAAGCCACAGAGGAGCTTGCTTAGCACCCCAGTGCTGTGGGGAGGTGGAACGGGGCGGGGATCCTGGGGGTGCTGGCCAGCTGAGTGGGTGAGGTCCAGGTTGGCACGTGTGCACACACACACATACAATTAATGCTTGCTTTAGTCCTTTGTGGTATAGGGACCCCTATGATTGGCCCTGAATTCATTCATTCACTCATTCATTCATTCATTTGAGCAAGGGGTTCTCCCAACATGGCACAATCCCATGTTGCTTAGAAACCCCTATAATCCAGATAGAAAACAGCCCCCCTTAGAGGCTACAGGGGCAATTCAGTGGGTAAAGTGCCAAGCAGGTAGAAGGACCTGAGTTTGAATCCCTAGCACCCATGTTAAAAAAAAACTAAAATGTGTGTGGAGTTGGAAATGGCTCAGGGGTTAAGACACTGTCTCGAAAGCAGAAGATCCTGAGTTCAGATTCCTGGTTCCATGTAAAAATGCCAGGCAGAAACAGCAGTGGCCTGCACTTCCAGCCTTGGTGGGCAGAGCCTGGGATTTCCCAGAACAAAGCAAGAAGGAGGTAGAAGCCATCCAGGATGATTCCCAAAGTCATCCTTGGTCCTCCACAGGGACACACAGTGCCCTCACACACACACACACACACACACACACACACACACACACACACACAAACACATACCCACAGGTGTGATGGTGCTGGGGGGCTGGAGGGAGCGGGACCCCTAACACCCTGTGGTCAGTCGGTCTAGTCTAAGTGCAAACTCCAGGTGGTAGGGAGAGAGCCTGTCTCAAAAAATAAGGTACAGGGGCTGGGAGACGGCTCAGTGGTAAATCTAAGTTCAGATCCCCTGCTTCCCTCCCTCCCCCCGCCGTGTAAAGCCAGACGAGTGCCGCGTGCTGCGGCACCTGCATCCAGCGCCCAGCGGGTCGGGAGGGAGACAAAAAAGCCCCCGGGGCTCACTGGCTCGTCAGCCTGCCCGGATCATGGCACCACATGCAGGTCAAAGTAGGCAGCCCTGTCTGAAAATAAGTGAAGAAGGCAGAGAGTGATAGAAGATACAGTGGAGACACACTTGCACACACATGCAACAGGCATAAAACACACACCACATACACACATGTATTCAGACACATACACCATACACATATACACACACATACATATGCACGTGCACACATACATACACATTACACTCATGTACATGACATACACACATACACATATACCATACACACAGAAGTACACACTTATGTGCACACATACATATATACACATTACACACACAACTGCATGCACATGTATGCAGACACATATACACTTACATGCATAGACATATGCATACATACACATATACCACACCCATGCACACATACATATACATATACCACTCACATATGCACATACACATATACATGCACACACATATACACTACACTCACATAAACATGACATATACACATACATGCACATATACCACACACAGACATGTGCATGCTTATGTGCACACACATGTATATACACTATACACATGCACACAATACAATCACATGCACACGTGCACATATGCAGACACATATACACTTACATGGATATACATATGCATATATCGCACCCATGCACACATACATATACACACACCACTCACAAATGCATATATACACACTCACATATACATGCACCACATGCACACACACATACACACTTCACACACATACACACATGACATATATATGTGCATGCGCACACATATACCACACATACACAGATATACACACTTATGTGTACACATATATATGTATATACATAAACCCTGCACTCACATACGTGGGCAGATTTATGTACACATATATGCATGCACACATACATATACATTGACCACACAGATACACACACCCATAGGCACACACACACACAGAGGAAATCTCCCTGCTGGGTTTGGGCATCCCCCTGGTCTTGAACATTCTCATTCCTGGCAGTCCTGATTCGTGCACTGGGGTTTCCCGGGGTCCCCCATTGCAGGCCACATCGATGTCTCTGAGATCCAGCAGAGCTTCCAGGCACTGGGAATTTCCATCTCTCTGGAGCAGGCGGAGAAGATTCTGCAAAGGTGAGGAGTTGGGGAGAATCCAACTGGGGGGTCCCCTACCCCAAGTCAGCTCCGTCTTCCAAGCCTTTAGCCTACTTCTGGGAAGGGTGGAGTCAAGAAAATGGGCTTTGGGTTCAAATAGAACTTAGTCACTCAGCTTTGCTAGCCTCCGTGTCCCCCTCTGTGAAATGAGGGGGTCAACTTGATGCTCCCAGAGGGTGGGTTTGAAGGATCAGCCCAGGGTAAACTGAGCCAGGCACCAGGATGTGACCTGTCATCCCAGCACCCCGGAGGCTGAGACAGGAGGCTTATTACATATTCAAGGCTAGCCTGGGCTACCCAGAGAGACCTTGACTCAAAAAAAAGAAAAAAAAAATTTCTTTATAAAAGGTCGACGAGGTGGCTTGGCGGGTAAAGGCACTTGCTGCCAGGCCTGATGATCTGAGTTCGATCCCAGGAGTCCACGTGGTAGAAGGAGAGAAACAAGTTCCATATGCTGTTCTCTGACCCCCACTGTGTGCTGTGATACACATGCGTGCACTCACACCAACAATACATAGATAATTAAAAAAAAAAAAAAAAGCATAAAAGCCAGACATGGGAAAAACACCTGGTACCCCAAAATTCGGGAGTGCTGAAACACTTTCATGTGTGTGCATGTGTATGATGTGTGTGTGTGCACGTGTGCATGGGTAGGCACGTGGGGATGGGTGTATGTCCACAAATGCACTTGAGTGTGCCCCTGGAGAGGCCCAAGGGTAACATCGGGAATCATCCTCCATCAAGCTTCCACCTATCATTGTGAATCTGAGTCTCTCCTTAAACCCAGAGCAGCCAGGAGGGCTCATCTGGCAAGCAATTTGCTCTGGGGGTTCCCAGGCTCCACCTTCCAAGGCTGGAGTGACAGGTCACTTCCACACCTGCCTGGCATTTTTGCATGGGATCTGGGGATCTGAACTCAGGTCCTTTTGCTTGTGAAGCAAGGACTTCAGCTCCTGAGCCATTTCTCCAATGGAAACAGGAGGATTGATGTGAGTTCCAACACACCAGTCTGGGCTACAGAGTGAGACCCCATCTTAGGGGTGGGGAAAAAAAGGGGGAGGGGACGGACAGGGAGCAGGTGGACACGAGCTGGTTAAAGGTATCTGTGTCCAAACTGGGCAACCTGAGTTCAATCTCCGGAAACCCACATGGTAGAGGGGGGAAAACTGATTTCCAGAAGTTATCCTCTAACCTTCGCCTGTGTGCCATGGCATGCATGCATGAGTTCTCTCTGAAATAACTAATTAATTAGACAATGTGATGATTCTCAAGTGCTCCCCAACTCAGCAAAGGCTAGCCCTTCCACACCCAAGCCCAGACACTAAGCCTGTACCCCCCTTTTCCCCCAGCATGGACCGAGATGGCACCATGACCATCGACTGGCAGGAGTGGCGTGACCACTTCCTGCTGCACTCACTGGACAATGTGGAGGACGTGCTGTATTTCTGGAAGCATTCCACGGTGAGCTGGGGGGTGACACAGGATGGCCCAGGAGGGTGGCGGGTCCCGGCACTCCAGGGTTGGAAGGGAAAACTCTAGAGATGTCTTGAGTGGTGGGCTTTTACCCGTGACACCACAACCCTTTCTTCCTGCATTTGAGGGAAGTCGGGATCTAGGGCAGACACGGGGAGAGGAGGGGATGCTTCTGATCTCTATTGGGAGTCCTTCAGACTTGCTTAGGGAAGACCTGATAGCCTTGGTGGAGACTGGAGATGTGGGGAGGAGACGAGAGAGAGAGAGAGAGAGAGAGAGAGAGAGAGAGAGAGAGAGAGAGGCAGATGGTATTCTGGGGGCATCCCATGTTCGACATACATCCACAAAGCTCTCAATTCCAGGTCCCCTCACCTGTTTCAGGGATCCCGCTGCTAAGCAGAGAATCTAAGAGATCTCTGTCTTCAAAGGGGCCAGTGGGGCCCATGGGAATCAGAGAGAAAGAATTTAGAATTTGTTCTAGATCTCCAAGTTGAGATCCCCAAGGACCTGCTGGTATTTAAAAGGAATCTACCCACAGACTCTGCTAGAATCTTTGTGGGCTGATCATTATTATTGTATTATTTTAGAGCTTCATCAATACAATGAATACAATAAATCTGTCATTTTCACCCCTTAGTCCCTGATGCTGTCATCCCTCTTTTTTCCTACTGTAAAATTTCCTTCTGTTAGTCTCTCTTCTACTGTCATGGTTGTGGGGGGGCTGAGTTTCATCTGCATTGCCTTTGATGACGCGTGCTGAGCACAAGCTGGTCTCTGAATCTCGCACCCATGGGTGCACCACCGCAGAAATTATCTTCCCAGCCCCCATTCAGCATCAGCCCTCGGCGGCCTCTCAGAGAAGAGTGGGGCCTCTGCCCTTCGAGGGTGAGATGTTGATAGGACAGCAGGCACAGCTTCAGGAAGCTCATAGGTGCAGCAGCCCTGTTAGGTCTAGAACATACTGTCTGGTGGCACCCCTAACACCTTCCAGGCCCTTACACTCCTTCTGCCCTCTCTTCAGTGATGCTCCCTGAGCCCTTAGTATCCCTTGGTTAGGGCCATGCAGCTCACAGTCACTTAATATTCTAGTGTTAACTTTACCTGGGGTGACATCTCTTCCCTCCAACCCCCTCCCCACATAGGGAACCAAGAACTAAAATAAAACTCACCCCAATGTCCATCTTGGTCGACTAGTGAGTTCACTGGGCGTTTTACGAGATCATGGGTGAGGAGCTGCTCACGGGATTGTGCACAGCCACATCACTGAGACACCACCCCACCACAGAAAACAACCTTGGAGGCCACATAGGGAACCCCCTCCCCAGTGGTTAACCTCCTGTTCTATATTCTAGCATCTTCCAGGGTCACTGGCAGCTGGGCCAGGGCAAGAGTCCTGGCTGGAATGGGGGTGAGGGGGAGGGTGTCCCTGACTCTCTCCTTTCTCCCCTTCATCCAGGGTTGGGTAGTGGAAGGCTCCATGTGTCCACCCACCTGTCTCTGTATAGATCTCTCTGTTCCACTCAACACCATGACTACCAGACCGAGGGTCTCTCCTCCCTAATGGGGTGTGATGGGGTGCTCATGTGTTACAGTTGCTTTTCTTCTTGTGGTTGTGAGACACTGTACCCTCACACTCAAGCAACTGAGGGGAGAAAAGGAGATTTATGTATTTGGCTCATGGTTCCAGAGGGGAATCTAGTGTATTATGGTGGGAATCTTACACCGGGAGGCAGAAGCAGGAGGCGGGTTCAGGTCACCGCAGCCATCAGGAGACAGAGAGAGGAAGAGAGTGAGAAGAAGCAGGGCAGGGTTACTAAACCTCGAAGCCCACTCCCCCACACGTGTCTTCCTCCAGCAAGGCTCCACCTCTTAAAGATACTGCAGCCTTTCCAAACATGAGCCAAGGACGCAAACACGTGACCCTGTTGGGGGAAGAAGGAGAGACTCCCATTCAAACCATAATATCCTACTGTGCCCAGAAAAAGCGAGGCCACAGCAATCCTCTTGAGTAATCCAGAGACCACTGTCTGGGCTGGGTATTCTGGAGCTGAACTCTGGGGTGGGGGTGAGAGGTGATTCTGGGGGTTGGGAGGGGGGACTCCCCATGGAGGAAATGGCCAGTGGAACTCGTGAGGCCCCAAGAAGAATTTGCTTCGATTCTTGTCCAGGAAGTCCTGGGAGGTCTTGTTGAAACCTTGTATGGAGAAGTCCTCAGACTTCGGGGTTTGACTTGCTGTGGGGGTGGCTTTATGTGGCAGATGCTGGGGAGGAGCCTTCACTAATACCCCATGATTCCTTTGCTGGGATCCAATTGAGCCTTCAATGGGATTTAGAGAACCTTTAGTGGGGCTCTAGGGTACTCTCCAAGGTGGATCCTAGGATATAGAGGAAACCAGAAGGCAAGATTCTTGGTGGGACAGTGAATTAGACCCGGGGGGGGGGGCTGGACCTTTTGGTGGGATCCCAAGGGCTCACCCCTAATCCGATAGACAGACCCTTTGATGGGACTCAGTGGGGTACCTTGGGAGATTTTGAGGCTATGTTAGTAGATCCAGTGTCAATGTGTCAATAGTGGGACTCATTTGCCCCTTTGTGGGCTTAGGGGTAGACCATTCTCTGGTGGGATTCTGGAAATCCTATTGCAAGATTTCATGAATTGTCTGGATGTGATCTTTATGAGATCCTGTGGGTTCTCTGTGGGGGAATTCTGTGGATTCTCTGGGGAGGTCTATGGATTCTCTGGGGGGGTCTGTGGATTCTCTGGAAGGTCCATGGATTTTTTGGGAGATCCTTAGATTCTCAGAGGAGCTCTGGGAATTCTCTGGGGGTGTTGTGGATTCTCTGGGGGGTTCTGTATATTCTCAGGGGTTCCATTGATCCTCAGGAGATCCTTAGATTCTCAGGAGGGCTCTGTGGATTCTCTGGGGGAATTCTGTGGATTCTCTGAGGGGTTCTGTGAATTCTAGAAAGGGTACATTGATTCTCAGGTGATTATTTCATGGATTCTCTGGTGGAATCCTGTAGATTCTTTATGGCATTGAATGGCTTATTGTGGAACTATGTGGATTTTTTTGACTCTATGGATTCTCTGATGATGGTCTACATATTATTTTGGTGGAATCCAATAGATTCTTTAATGGAATTCTGTGGATTCCTTGGTGGAATCCAGTTCAGCTTTGGTGGGATTCTGTGGGGCTTGTAAGATTAGACAAATGCTGTCAGAGACTCAGTGGGCTTTGAGGGAGGCTATGGGGGAACTTTCAACAGGGATCTAAGGATCTCATGGGACACTGTTAATCGGATGCTTTGGTGACATGTGGCAGGATCCAGGAGGAATATTCCAGGCCCTCCAAGCTGTCATGAAATTCATGAAGCTGTGACTTAGAAAGAAACATGTCTCTCTGCCTTCATCATTACACCTCCAACCTCCCCCCCCACCCAGGTCCTGGACATCGGTGAGTGTCTGACGGTGCCAGACGAGTTCTCCAAGCAGGAAAAGCTGACGGGCATGTGGTGGAAGCAGCTGGTGGCAGGCGCCGTGGCAGGCGCTGTGTCTCGGACCGGCACGGCCCCTCTGGACCGCCTCAAGGTCTTCATGCAGGTGAGAAGCCCCCCCAGAGGGGACCCCTCCACACCCCACCATCCAGGTCTGGGACCCAGGATGGCACCCCATCGCCACCTTGTCTGTCTGCCCCACTAAGGTCCACGCCTCCAAGACCAACCGCCTCAACATCCTCGGGGGCCTCCGGAGCATGATCCAAGAGGGGGGCTTCCTGTCCCTGTGGCGGGGCAACGGCATCAATGTGCTCAAGATCGCCCCTGAGTCGGCCATCAAGTTCATGACATATGAACAGGTGGGATAGGGTTCGGGTTCGGGGAGGCCAAGGCTAAGCAGAAGGACTCACGGGGTCGTCTTGGGAGCTTTGAGATACACACGGGTCCCTTGTACAGTGACACCTCCCCACCCCACCCCCACCCTGGCTGGGCAGCTCTGCAGGAACCGGAAAGCAGCAGAATGCAGGGCGGGCTTGATTTTTAGGGTCTGCCCTCTTCCGTCTCTCGCTTTCAGATCAAGCGGGTCATCCGGGGCCAGCAGGAGACCTTACATGTCCAGGAGCGCTTCGTGGCTGGCTCCTTGGCAGGTGCCACCGCACAAACCATCATTTATCCCATGGAGGTGAGAGAAAGGGGCTGGGAGGGTGAGGAAGGAGGGAGTGGGGAGCCCTAACTCGGGCAAAGCCAAGGTTCCAGACTTTTGTGCAGCTCATTTTTTTCCTTTGCACGTGTGTGTATGTCTGTGTGTGTGTGCATGTGTGTGTGTGTGTGTGTGTGTGAGAGAGAGAGAGAGAAAGAGAGAGGGAGAGAGAGAGAGAGAGAGAGAGAGAATATCATAGAACATGTGCAGAAGTCAGAGGACCATTTGCTGGCGTCAGTTCTCTCCAGGGATGTGGATTCCAGGGATCAAACTCAGGTCGCCAGGCCTGGCAACAAGCACCTTTACCCACCGAACCCCCTCACCAGCCCTCCATCTTCTTCTTCTTTTTTTTTGGAGGAAGGGTCTGTGCTTGAACCTGAAGGTCCCTGATTCAGCACCACTGGCTTCCCAGCAAGTCTCCGCTCCCCAGCGCTGTGCTTACATCCAAGCAGTGTTGCACCCTGCTTTTTATGTGGGTGTGAGGGATTTGAACTCAGGCCCTCTGGCAAGAACTTAGTTGACTGAGCCTTTTCAAGTAGTCCAGGCTGGACTTGAACTCCTTATGTAGCCAAAAATGGCCTTGAACTCCTGATCCTCCTCCTTTGTCCCCCCAGTCCTGGGATGATGGGGCGCACCCCAGAACCCAGTTTCTACAGTGCTGGGCATGGAGTTCAGTCGGGGCGTTATACTAAGTGACTGGTCTACCCACTAATCCACAGCTCCAGCCCCCAGTGCTTTTGGTCTTCATAGCTGCTGTTCTAGAATCTTCGCTCCTGGGGGAGGGTGGGAATGATTCCAGAAACAGCTTTTCCCAGGGTCAAACGGGACTCTCTGCAGGTCCTGAAGACGCGGCTGACCCTCCGCCAGACGGGCCAGTACCAGGGACTCCTGGACTGTGCGCGGCGGATCTTGGAACGAGAAGGGCCCTTCGCCTTCTACCGTGGCTACCTGCCCAATGTACTGGGCATCATCCCGTATGCGGGCATCGATCTGGCCGTCTATGAGGTGTGTGGGTGGCTGCCCTCCGTCTCTCTCCCCTCTAGGATCTTCCCGGGAATGTCTTTCTGCTTACAGCTTCTCAGAGTAAGGGAAGGATGACCGGGCATGTCTTTCTGCTTACAGCTTCTCAGAGTAAGGAAAGGATGACCGAGGGGTGAGAAGCTAGATATAGAGAAATAGATAGGTAGAGAGATGATACATAGCGAGAGAGAGAGAGAGAGAGAGAGAGAGAGAGAGAGAGAGAGAGAAATAAATAAATAGATGGAGAGATGGCTCAGGGGTTAAGCCTCTGCCTCACAAGCAGAAGGATTTGAATTCAAACCCCACATACAAAATGCCAGGTGGAAATAGCAGTGCCTCCACTTCCAGTCCTGGAAGACAGAACCTGGGAAATCCCACAGCAAAACAATAAGGAAGTAGAGCAATTCAGGGTGATTCCTGATGTCACCTTTGGGCCTCCAGAGGCACCACAGTGCCCTCTTCATATGTGTGTGTATGTGTGCATGTGCGTACATGTATATTCACATGCATGTATATACATGTGCATGCATGTGTGCAGTGTGCACGTATGTGTGTACACAGGTATATGTATGTTTATGCATATGTGTGGGTACATGTGTTTGTTGGACATGTGTGTATGGTATATATGTATGCATGTAGGGGTGTGCATGTGTTGATGCATATGCATGTGTGTAGAGCGTGTGCAGGTATCTACAATTGTATGTGCTTATGTCAGTGCACATGTGTGCATATATATGGGTGCATGTAGGGGGTACATATGTGTGTGAAGAGTGCATATGTGTGTGCGTATGTGGGGTATTCACATGTGTGTGTAGGTGTTGGTACATACGGGTGTGTGTGTGAGTACATGTGTGTGAATACATGTGTATGCTGAGTGGATATATGTTTGTGCATGTGCGTTTATGTATCAGTGCATGTGTGTGCATATGTATGGATGCATGTGTGTGGAGCAAGTGCATAGTGTGTTGCAGGGTCCCGTGACCGGCACCCTTACCTTGCAATCCTGACGGGTACCAGAGTGGGATCAGCAAGAATTAAGTCGGGCTGGGTCAAGAGGGGATCTTAGAAAATCCGAAAAACCAAGTCAAGTTGATTATGGAACCTAATCCCTTATATACCATGAAATGGGGTGAAGTCTGTACACTGTGCAGAGTGATAACATCAATAGTGACAGACTGTAGGTACAAAGTCCACAACAGGTGGGACCACCACCAACAATACAGCCCTGCCAATCCTTAGACGTGTTAATAGGCCCTAAAGGCTCCATACAAGATGGAGAAAGAACAGGTCAGGAACATGGTGATACAATTATAATGATAAAGCTCTGTGGTGTCTAGGTGGCTTCCAAAGAACAGGAAGGAATATGTAAAAAACACCTCTGCCCTTGAACCCAATTGGAGACAGGACAAGATTCATCCCTGCCCCTTGCGGAAAGGTCAACAGGAGTCAGCCTATGACTATACCGCATAGGCTGGCATCTATGCTGGCATAGGCACAGAGCTATGCTGGCATGGGAGGCACACTGCAACTGAGACCGCAAGGGATGCCCTTGGCATCCGTCTTCAAGGAATGGAGGTCTCAGGCTTGAATGTTCCCTACAGTGTGTCATGTTTGTGCATGCTTGGATGCATGTAGAGCCCCAAGGGGACCCTTGGATATGGTCCTCAAGACCTGTCCCCCTTGCAGTTGACATAGGGTCTCCCACTAACTCTGGTAGCTCACTGGCTTGGCTGTGCTGGCCGGGCAACCAGTCCCACAGAACTTCCTCAGTCCAGCCCACCCTGCCCCCAACCCTAGGCTGACAAGTGCTGTACCTAACTTTTTACATTCTGGACATTGAACTCTGGTCCTTCTGTGCACGGTTCCTAATAACTCATTAAACACCTACTTGGCAAGAGCTGCTCCAGATCCAAGGTACACAGGGCAGCAGGCAGCACATGCCTGACCTCTCACCCAAGCCTGAGGCTACCGGATCCCAAGTTCAAGGTCAGCCTGGGAAGCCTAAGTGAGACTGGGTTTCAAAATGGAAAGCAGGGACGTAGGTAGGAGTGATGAACACTCACTTGTTCCTGTCTGTGCCTGGGCAGACATTACTAATCCACCCCAGCACTGCTTTCTACCCTGTCTGTGCCTGGGGCAGACATTACTAATCCATCTCAGTACTGTGTTCTACTCTGTCTGTGCCTTGGTTAGACATTACTAATCCATACCAGCACCCAGTCTGTCACACCACTATAGATCTTGTCCCAGACAGACATTACAAATGGATTAGAATGAAACAGGGAATAAAATCCCTAAAGCACCCCAACCACTCAGTTTAAAAAGCCATCTTCTTGGGCTGAAGGGATAGCTCAGGGGGTAAGCCTTTGCCTTGAGAAGCAAAAGGACCTGAATTGGGCCCCAGATCCCATGTAAAAAGGCAGAAATGGTTGTGGTCTGTAATTTCAGCTCTGAAAGGCAGACTGGGAAACCCCAGAGCAAAGAAATAATAAGGTAGAGCAATCCAGAACGACTCCTGAAGTTACCATTAAACCTCCACAGGAACGTACTTAACTCCCCTCTGGTACACACTAACACACATGCACATATGCGCGTGCGCACACACACACACACACACACACACACACACACACACACTTATTTTCTTTCAAAGAAAGAGGCTGGGGGGCGGGACTCAGAGGGACAGTGACAGCCCAGCATCCTGCATTGAGGGCTGGGGGCAGGGCTCAGAGGAAGAGTGACGGCCCAGCATCCTCAGTGAGGGCTGAGGGCGGGGCTTAGAGGGAGACTGACAGCCCAGCATCCCCAGTGAGGGCTGGGGGTGTGACCACAGAGAGCCGCACATTGGCTGGTGCCAGGTGCACAGGAGGCAGCTGGATGCACGGGTTTTGCCACCCGGACCCTGGTATGTGGAACCTTGACCCCATCTTCCTTCTCACCCCAGACCCTGAAGAACTGGTGGCTCCAGCAGTACAGCCACGAGTCGGCAAACCCGGGCATCCTGGTGCTCCTGGCCTGCGGCACCATCTCCAGCACCTGCGGACAGATTGCCAGTTACCCCCTGGCGCTGGTCCGGACTCGAATGCAGGCCCAAGGTGAGACCAGGGCGGGAGGCCGGGGCGAGCGATGCCCTTGGGGCCCGCTGCTCTTATGCGGCTCCTGGTATGGCGGGTCCTGAGCTGGGACCCCCCCCCCATAAGTCCTTGAGAACTCTTGAGTCTTCTCTTGGTCTCAGTTTACCCATTTTGACACTGCAAGAGGAATCTGTTACCCAGAAGGAGCCGAGGATTCAGCCGTAGATGGGGGGAGTGGAGAAGCCACCCAATCTCCGAATCTGGATGCTCAGGCTGGTGTTAGCAACATTGTAGCATTTCTCAACCTCTGGCAACATTGTGGTCAGTAATTCCAGCCCTTATTTGCAAGGCTGGGTTACAAAGCAGGGGTAACTGTTTCAAAGCAGGCTAAAGAAACTCAAAGACAGGCTAATGGTTTGGATATAGGTTTTACTTTTTTGAAACAGGGTCTTGCTGTGTAACCCACAATGGCCTCAAACTCACAGCGATCCTCCTGCCTCAGCCTTCCCATGGTTATATTGGTTCCCCCCTCTATATTTTTTTTTTGTGGGTTTGTCCCTCCTCCCAAATGCTCCTGCTATTTCCTCTGAGAATCTTTTATTCATATTTCTTGATTATTCCCTAAGAACACCATGACTTCTACCCTCGTGAACTGCATGAAAGAGGCGAACCTAAGGGCCTTTCACCAGCAGGTGTCTATTTAGGGTTGAATAAAGGAGAGGTACAGGAGCCAGATGTAGACTGGGGTGCCACTGATGGCTCCCCCAAGGAGCTGATAGCAGAGGTGGGGAGGAGGGGAGGATAGTTCAAAAGATGACCAAGTTAACATCTGAGAAGGACGTTTCTACCCACATTAAACATGGCCCCTGAAAACTAGCAACAATTCCAAGGTCCACGGAAATCCTGGCAGTCTAGCAGCTTGGTCTCTGTTTCTTACCCGTCCACCACTTGGCTGACCCCTGGAGTGGAGCGGGAGGAGGAAGCGAGGTTGGGAGTGCTTGGACCTCACCTGTACCCACCTCTTCGCTCCCGGTCCCAGCCTCCGCGGAGGGCGGCCCGCAGGTCTCCATGACCGGTCTACTTCGTCACATCCTGTCCCAGGAGGGCGTGTGGGGGCTGTACCGTGGCATCGCCCCCAACTTCCTGAAGGTCATTCCGGCCGTGAGCATCTCTTACGTGGTCTACGAGAACATGAAGCAGGCCTTGGGGGTCACATCTAGGTGAGGGGACCCGGAGTCTGCCCCTCCCCCAACACACATCAGAGACACCCTCTCCTCGACCTCAGCACGGGGGTTTCCTGAGCTGGTGATCTCAGCCTCAGAGAGGAGTGGGCCAGATTGGAGAAGCTCAAGACCCAGATCCCACACTTGGACTATCGGCTCCCAGAACCCTGATCGCCCCCCAACCCGAAACACTGGATCTCATACTTTGTCCACCAGAGCCCAAGACCCACATCCCAGAGCTTCAGCTACAGTGCCCTAACGTGGGATCCCTGGACCCCCACACCAAATCCAAGTATTCAAATTCCAGACCCCCATACTTCAGTAGCACAAAAGTGACCTCTGAACTATAGGCTCCAAACTCTCCACACCCCAATCCTGAGCAGGACCCTTGATCCTGCACTTCCACACCCCAAAGGTGGACCCCCATGTTTTTCTGCCCTACCTGATGGGGTTCCTGCTGAGTTATGGGGTACCCCAGTGATGAAGACATGGAGCACACCTACACTGTCCCCTGAGCACAAGACTCAGTGCCGTGGGGTTGCCCTGGACCCGAAGACTTGACCTCACCAGTGAGTCTTGATACTTTGCACCCCATCTCCCAGCCCAGTCAGTTGATTCTGGAAGTCAAGAAGCCTCCGCCACAAGATCGTGGCCGTACAACGCTGGGGGATCCTGGGGTTCCCTGTCATGGGGTCCCTGATCTCAACAACCCAACCCCGGGATCCCTTGATTCTTTTACCTCCATACGGGTGCCAGATCGTTCGGACTAGCGGATTCCACCCATTTCAAACATCCAGTCCCAGACCCCCAGACGCCAGCCACTCATATCCAACCTGCCAGATTCTGGATCCTAAACCCACAAGCAAGGGGGGGAGGGAGAGACAGACTGTGAGTGGATCCCAGATCCCTTCACCCCACCCACTGAGTGCTAAATCCTTGTCCACAGACCCAACCCCTAGATTCCTCCCCTACCCCACCCCCACCCCCTGCCCAGCACCCAAATCATTCATCCAGAATACTCAGAACAACCCCCCAGTCTAGATCCAAACAGTCTGGGTCTTGTGTGCTCCCCCCTCCCCCCTCCCCTGCCACGCTCAACCCTGAAACTGCTTCCTAGGGGCACAGCATCTCATGATCTAGGGACCCCTAACCTGGCTCCATGCTCCTAATTAGTAAGGGAAGTGTAAGAAAATGGGGAGGTATTCCCACACCACGCCCCCTTTCGAAGGCCAGACTCCCCACTTGGGCTTGGCCACACCCCCACATGATAACTTCTCCCTCAAACCTTCCTGCCCCCCTCCACTTTCCAGACTACCAGCTTCCAACCCTTGGGTCTCCCCTCCCCCACAGGGTCCAGTATACTTGTTCTTGTGGGGACCAGCAAAAAAAGACCAGACGAGGCCAGGGACACTTTAAAGGGAACCTTGACCCTCCCCCAACACTGCCAATCTCCAAGATTCCTGACCTAGGACCAAATCTACATGGGGCATCTGAAGACAAAAAATAAAACATCCCCTAAAGTGATTTGGGGGGTCTATTTTTCTACCAGAAAAACAGAGTTCCCCCCATCAGCTCCGCTCATGCCTAGATATTCAGTACTTTGTAGTCGGACTCTGAACTTAAGATAATGGGGGGACCCCCACTGTACTCCTCAGTCTTTGGGGGACCCCAGGAAGGGGCTGTGAGTGTAGCACTGGGGAGGGGGGGGAGGGAGACAAGTAGATTCCCTTCATGGCCCACCTCTCTCTACAAAGAAACCATCACCCCTCAAGCCGTGTGTGGGGCTCAAAAAGAGGAAGAAATAAATACATTTTCTAAGCTCCTTCATTACAGAGTTTTGTTTTTTTTTTTCAAAAAGGGGTCAGTGGGTGTGGGACCATGGAGACCTACTCTAAGGGGAAAGCATGGGGCTCTCTCTCTTTCTCTTTCTCTCTCTTTCTTCCTTTCCCCTATTTATTTCTTCTCTCCCTACTTCCTTTCTCCTGTATTTCCTTCTCGCTCTTCCTTTCTTTCCATCTTCCTGTCTTCCTCCCCCCTTTCTTTCCTCCTCTCTTCCTTCCTTGCTTCTTCCTTCCTTCTTTGCTTTCTTACTTTTTCTTTCCTCCCTTTCTTCCATTCTGCCCTCCCTCCGTCCCTCTTTCCCTCCCTCCCTCCTCTGTCCTAAGGCATTTTCCTCTGGACAAACAGCTGCCATCTTTGTCTGAGACTATCAGGGGAATCACACCTTCGATCCACTGATGCCCCCTGAGGGACAGAGTGGGTGGAGAGAGTCTTGGACCCTCACCTGGGATTCTGGCCTCACTGTAACTAATTCTGCCCTAATTACAGGTGTTCTCAGGGCCTTGAGGTCTGGGAGGGGTGCTAGGGTATGCAGACTGAGGAAGGTTAATTGAAGGGAATTCCATCTATGCCCCCTGGGGAAGCCAGGCTGGGGGCGGGCTTGCTGTCAGTAATCCTCATCGACTCCTGTAAGGAACCCTAATAAACTCAGTGGTCGTCAAGTAGGACCTTGGAGTCATCCTGACTTTGGTCTGTTGAGGAACTTTTCTCTGGGGTGGGAAGATGGCTGTGGTTTCCCCAGGGAAACCCTCCCTCCTTCCTCCCTCCCTCTGTCCCACCCTCCCTCCCCCTTTCCTTCCTCTTCCTCTTCTCCAAGAGCAAGAAGAACCTTTTTGAGCCTTTATTTCTGAGCCCTGCTCCAAAGGAAAAGCAAGAAGATCTTGTTATAAAGTCTTTATTTCCCACAGGCACGTACAGAGGGCACCTTGGTGCTACACACACACATGCACGTATGCATGCATGCACGTACACACATAGGCACACGCACACATACATGCACACACCACATACTTATAAGAAAAAGTTCAGGACTATCTTTGGTTACATATTGAGTCAAATGTCATATCCTGAGCTACATAATAGCTTTGAGAAAACAAATAAAATTAATATACACAAATCTATTGTTATTATTATTATTATTATATTTATTTACTTTTTCCCAATCATACAAGCTTAATAGGTACCCCGGTCCCCTCCCTCCCTCCACCTCTCTCCAGTCCCCCTTGCACCCTCTCCCTCTTTTCCCCTTCCTTTCACCCCCCTCCCTCCCTTTCTCCCAGTACCCCCCCTTCTCCCCTCCCATTCCCTGGAGCATCCTTTACTGTGCATGTCAAACTTCACTCTGGGTCCTCCTCTCTGATGAGGTGTGTAAGGACTTAGTAGCATTGCCTAGAGTACTTTTTTGGGTTCCCCTTTGGTATAGGAAAACTATTGTGGCTTTTAATCCCTTGCCTCTAAGGATCCTAGTGCCTGTGATCCATGCTAGACTTTGGGGGGTCATTGACATGTCAGTCATTGCACAGGTCATGCAAAGTCCTATTATGATTACTTTGGCCCTAACTTGTGTGGAGTATCTTGCATATGGTTGCTCCTCCCCATCTTTAGGCTCTTACAATCTTTCTGCCCCCTCTTCCGCAAATTTCCCTGAGCTTTAGGATGGGGAGAGATTTGGCTGGTCTGGTTCCAGGGGATTAATATAGGGTCTCTGATGTTCTGAATTATGGTTTGTTGTTGTTTTCAATAATAAACACAAATCTTGGCGAAACACAATTCCACCCACAGTGGCACTAATCAGATAGGGGTGTCAACTTGACAGTTGAAGGCTGAGCTCTGGGCACGTCTGTGAAGAATCAGTAGTTGACACAAGCTCTGAGCAAGCCTGCAGGAGATTGATTGACATGGGGAAACCTCCTTGTTCCCCCAAGCTCCTTGGTCGTGGATTTGTGGGCAACATGCAGACAAGCTGTAACACAACACTTTCAAGTGTCACCAGCCCCTGAGCTCACAAGGACCTCTGTGACCTCATCTTGTCCCTTGACCCCAAATTTCACAAGGCCCATGCCCAGAGGCCACTTGTGTGCAGCTCGGAGCCGGGGCCTTTCTGTCCCGGAATGCTGGTCAGACAAGGGGTTTAACCTTCGGCCAGTCATGGGAGCCAGTCCCCAGGAAACTGGCAAATAGTGCTCTTGGTTCCAGACCCTGTAGAACAGGAAAGCCTCGCCCCCAACCCCGCCCCTGCCTCTGTCCCCACCCCCACCCCTGGTTCAGGGTGGATGCTCACATGTGTATGGGTATGTGTTTGGACACGTGCAGGAAAACAACCACGAACACCTCCCGCCACAGCAGGTGAGTGTGGGGATCGTGGGGGGTATGGATGGGGGAGGGTAGATCAGAGCGGTAGGGTACACATGGCCCATCACAGATGGGGTATCTACTGTCTGCCCCCCTCCATACAGACTTCTCCCCCATCCACAATGAGACCAGGCACTCCCATGGAAACTAGAGGTGGATGATCAGGAGCTCAAGGCCAGCCTGGGCTACATGACACCCTGTCTCAAAAAGGGGGGGGGCTCCAGGTGGGAAGATGGCTCAGTGGTAAGAGAAGCTTGTGTCCAAGCCTGAGTATCCGAGTTTGATCCCCAGAGCCCACTTAGTGGAACGAGAGAACCAGCTCCCCAAAGATGTGGAGCACATCGTGTTGTGGGAACTCGTTCCCACTCACGCACTTATTCACTCACACACACACAACCACAGCTGCTGGCTGTGATGAAAGCAGGTTCCAGCCGTCCCCACCTCCGCCTCTACCCCCAGAGACTTGGCACGGGACGGGGAGATTGTCAGAAGCAGATCTCTCTTTATTGGGGGGAGAAAAGGAACTTTTATAGACAAAGGCCACCAAGGCGCGAAACAGGCATCCAATTGTATCACAAGGTCAAGACATCCTACAGGTGCTAATGGTCAAGTTCAATGCCGCTCAGCACAGGGGGCAGGTAGATACCTGAAAGCCAATTAGAGCTCTCTGTGAAGTGATCAGGTTACTCCCAAGACCCTTGCCCTCAGTGCCATCTTTAGTCCCATGTGCTCGGCCATGCCCTAGGGCAAATCCTGGGCGGGCCCAACACCGTGTCACGCACACCCACACAGAACATACATGTAAAAACAAGTAACGGAAGGTGGGAGATGTGTCAGCGGCCAGAGTCCCAAGTTCAGGTCCCCAGAGCCCACAGAACCTTTGGCAGGTTAGAAATCCCAGTAGGAGCTGGAGAGATGGCTCGGGTGAAGACTCTGCCTCACGAGCAGGAGGTCCTGAGTTCAGATCCCAGGTCCCTCGTAAAATCCACCAGGTGGAAACAGTCGTGGCCCACACTCCAGGTCCTCGTGGGTGGAGCCTGAGAAATCCCAGAGGGAAGCAAGAAGGATGATTCCCGAAGGCAACAGAGACACACAGTGTTCTCACTCTCTCTCTCTCTCCAAATAAATAAATAAATAGACAGATAAATAAAGTTCAAAAGAAATCCCAGCAGTTGGAGGCAGAAACAGGAGAGAACTGAAACAAGCCAGGGAACTAAACTAACAGGATCAGGAACAGTTTCAAGTGAGAGTTGATTTGAATAGATCTGGTAGAGACAATGGAGGAAGCTACTGGTTACCAATTGCTGATCCCCCTCCACACGTACACACACACATATACATGCATGCATACACATGCATACACACACATGCAGGCACATGCATACACATGCAGGCACATGCACACACATGCATGCACATGCACACACGAGCACACATGCATGCACACATGTACACACGTACACATAGATGCATGCATACACATGTACACACATGAGTACAACATACATGCACACATGTACACATGTACACATGCATGCACACACATGCCTACATACACATGCACACACACACATATGCAAAAAATAAATGAATAGGCTGGAGAGATGGTTCAGGGGCTGAACCCTCTGCCTTGCAAGCAGAAGGACCTGAGTTCAGATCCCCAGATCCCACATAAAAAATGCCAGGTAGAAATGGCAGTGGGCTTAATTGTGCCCTGCAAGGGTAGAATCTGGGAAACCCCAGATCAAAGCAATAAGGAGGTAGAGCAATACAGGATGATTCCTGATGTCATCCTCGGGCTTCCATAGGTGCACAAACTCAAGTGCCCTGAGATACGCACGCGTGCGTGCACACACACACACATACACACACACACACACGAAATAAATGAATGAATAAATAAATAGAGGGTCTTCACCCTCTCCAAGAAAATCCTAAACCACTCAGAGACATCAGAAACCAGGGCAGTCTGCTCCCCACGGGAAGAGGATGCAGCTCGACACGACCAGATGTGACCCGCTGGTGCTGGACACGGGCAAGCAGCTGATGGTCCCCGTGGACGTGCTAGAGGTGGAGAACGAGGCCATGTGAAAATTCTTACTGTTGGGAGCCATGGCGGGAGCTGTGTCTCGAACAGGCACCGCGCCTGTGGATCGGGTCAGGGTGTACATGCAGGTGGGTGTTGCCAGAAGGCTGTGGGGAGAACAAGGCTTTTGACAAAACAGCACACTTGCGGGTTAAACTAGAGACCCCCGCTCCCACCGAATTTGGCGTGGGTCAGAGAGTAGATAAGAGGTTGTATCACAAAATCACCTCTTGTTGTCCCTTGGCTAAAAATCTAAAGTCTATTTTTTTGTTTTTACAAAAAAAACTTTATTGAGGGATTTTTTTTTTAGTACATAGGTGTATTCCTAATAGATTTGAGTTATGTTTTTTTTTTTTTTTTTTTGGCCCCCCCCCCCCCCGCCTTTTTTTTTTTTTTTTTTTCCCTGTTGGGTCCGTCTTTGTGCTTCTTTTTGTGTGTTTGTTGTGTGCCCCCGCCACCCACAGGAGTACCTGAATAGATCACACGCGGCGAAAAGGGCTCTATATCTCAGTGGCTAGCTTCTCATCCCGTTCCCGTGAGCCCCCCCATTCACAGCATATACTAGAGGAGCAAGCGGACAATAGTCTTGACACACCTACTGAACCACAGTACATGCAACAGATAGAAACCGTAGACAGGCATCAAGACGTTTATGACGTAAGCGTATATTAGACTAGGAGAGGCGCACAGCGTGCACAGTAGCAGCGAGCAATGAGCATCCGTTACAGACCGATGAGAAGATACGACATTCACCCTCATGTCCCGCAGACTTTTCTGCCACAGGGAGCGGAGCAGCTGCCCAAGACCAGGGAGACAAGAGGACCGAGAGGCGTGGGTCAGGAGGGGCTGAGGGGTGGAGCAAGCCTGTCACCCCACTGCCTGGAGTTGGGTGCTCGCTGCCATGACTTAGCAAGATCTAGGGATTCAATGTGACAGACGTCTCAAGAAACGCGGACGTCGGGGTACTGTCCGGAAAGGGATGGGCCGTTTTTCTTTTGGGAATTCTCTTTTTTTTTTTTTTTTGGTTTTTTTAAAAAATTTAATGTCAATATTAATATTTTAATAAACAAAAATCTAAAAAAAAAAAAAGAACAGCGGGGAGTCCCCGAGTGTGTGTATATATAACATGCACGATTTCTTATTGTTTTTTTCTGATTTCTTTTTGTTGGATTATTATTCATACCGGGTTCCCCCGTAAATAAGAGCCGTCATGGTTATGCCCTTCCTGGCGCGGAAACGGGAGGGGAATATACCCACAACGGTTGAGATGAACCCTTTTACAGGCAGGACAAGCTCCCACTTGGCGTTTGTTCGGCACACACGCGCCAGTGGACCCCTGCTGTAATTCAGGCCCGGAAGTTGGACCGCAGAGCGTTCCCCAGAAAGACACGAGTTGGCTGTGGAGATGAGGCTTGTGTTGGCAAGCTTAGCTTGATTGACGGACTTGTCTCCAAGAATAAAGTACAGAGGGTTGGGGGGAGATTCCAGATGTTAACCCTGAGCTTCCACATACATGCGCATACACCCATGAGCCCCACGTGCAAGAGTGTGGGGAGACTGGGCCGTTGAAAGGGCTTAGTGGGTAAAGGCTCCCAAACCTGGCAACCCAAGTTCAATCCCCAAAAGCTCACATGGTGGAAGCAGAGCACTGACTTCTGAAAGTTGTCCTCTGACCTCCACCCACATGCCCTGGCGTGCGCCTTCTCTCCCTCCCTATCAAGTAAATAAAATATTCAAGGAAAAGAAAAGCAAAAGGAGAAACTGAGGTTTAGTTGCTGTCAGCCTCGGCTATACTGCCAACTGGGGGCTAACCTGAGACCCATTCTCAAAACAAAACCATGTAGGAGAGATGGTTAAGTCTCCGCCTCACAAGCCGAAGGATCTAAGTTTGGATCCCACCTAAAACTGCTGGCTAGGGGCTGGAGGATGGCCCAGGGTTACGATCTGCCTCGCAAGCCGAAGTTCCTGCGTTTGTCTCCCCGTCCCATGCTAAAAAGCAGGCAGAAACAGTGATGTCTGTACTTCCTGCCCTGGTTGGGCAGAGGCCTGGAAAACCCGAGCGAAAGCAGGGAAAGAGGTTAGAAGCCATCCAGGATGACAGTACATTGGTCCTCACAGGATGCCACAGTTGCCCCTCTCTCAATCTCTCCTCTCTCTCCTCTCCACCACACAACACCAACACACACTGAATAAAAACTGCTTTGAAAAAAATGCTAGTGGGAAATGTGCGGCAGGCTGTACTTCGGCCCCCCTGGCTGATGGAGCCTGGGAAACTCCCAGAGCACAAAGCAAACTGAGTAGAAACCAATTCCAGAAATAATTCCTGATGTCACCCTTGGGCCTCCACCGGCACACACCGTGCCCTCTGCTACATTCCCATGCACCTACCCACAAACTCACACATGCAAAACATATATATCATATTTTTATACTGTATTTACAATATAGTTCTACCAAAATATCACCGATATCTATTTAGTATATAAAATATAGTAGGCTTGCGAGGATAGCACGGGGTTAAGACTCTGCTCGAAAGTCGAAGGTACTGACGTTGGATCCCAGATGCCACGTTAAAAAATTGCCAGGTGGGGAAACTGGCGGTCTGCACTTTCTGGCCCTTGGAAGGCTTGGCAAATCCCAGAGCAAAGCAAGGAGACAGAAGCAACCAAGATGATTCTGAAGTCACCCTTGGTTCTCCACAGGGACATGCAGTGCCCTCTGATATACACAGACACACACACATATACAAATAAGTAAATTTTAAAAATATAGCATGAATATATACAGTATATACAAGTGGCATACATTTACAATATATATACACAAATATTACACATTATATACACAAGTAGTATATGCATATGCTATTACATACACATATAGTATACACAAATATGTACATATACACACAGCATATACGAGTAGAGTATACATATATATGCATATGTAGTACATAGAAATATGCACACACACAAGTATATACAAATTTTGTATGGGCATTTATAGTATTTACAAACATGACCTAACATGAATGACAGATCGCAAATCCGATACATGCATGCATATATATTGCATACATCGACTATTGTACAACAGGAAGAGGTTGGGGACCGATACGGGCAGGCATCCGGTCCGCGGCCCGCCCTCCTCCGCCCACACGCACCTCATAGCAAGCCAGTGCTCGCGGAGGCGTAGGGGGATGCCACAGCATGTTGGGCAGGTAGCCGCGGTACACGGCCCAGTGCCATCCCTGCATTCAAAGATTGCCGGCCAGTCCAGGAAGCTTGTAATGTCCGTTGAGTAGCGCAGGGTTAGCCGTCTTCTTGTAGACTCGGGAGGGGGGGACTTGCGTCCGTAACTTTTCATAGAGGCCGGGGGGGGGTTGTGATCAAGGTACTTGTGGCAGAACAAGAGAAAGAGGCTCAGTATCGAAAAGGGAATGGGGCGTCTGCAAGGTGGCTCAGTGGGTCAAGCGCCTGCAGGCAATTCTGGTGACCTGAGTTCAATCCCTAGAAGCCCACATGGTGGAAGGAGAGAACTGATCCTGAGTTGTCCTCTGACCTCCACCCATGCACTATGGCACGTGCGTGCCTCTCTGCCGCCCAGATAAAAGAGAGGAAGAGGAGGAAGAACAAGGAGGGGGCTGAGTCCACGCAGGCCAGCCTGCGCTACAGTATGAAACCCTGTCCAGCAGGCGATCCGGCAGCTCGGTGTAGGAGTTAACAAGAAAGGAGAAGGGGGAGGAGGAAGAGGAGGAAGAAGGGGAAGAAAAGGTTTGGGAGGAGGAAGGGGAGGATGGAGACAAAGGAGGAAGGAGAGGAGGAAGGGAAGGTGCAGAGTCGTCGGCAGCTGGGAGAGCGCAGGAGGTAGGAAGCAGAGCAGCCCCCCAAGCTGCTAGACCCCTTCTTACCTCCATGGGGTTGATGGGGTCTGCGGAGTATATGGCCCACCAGCCAGGGAGCCCGCCAGCAGGCGCTCCTGAAGGGGGGGGCGGGGGCATGCACGCTGCAGAGTTCTTGCCACTAGGGACAGTACAGAGGCCGTGAGGAGCCCGTCCAGGTGGGTTGCGCCCGGGAGGGCACAGGGGCGTCTCGGGACAGGTCCCCGCAGTTGGGGGGCTGGAGCTGGGGCCGCCCCCCACGCTAACACCGCTCAAGACGGAGAACTTGAGGCGTACTGAGGGGCGATCTTGAGCATGTTGATGCCGTTGCCGCGCCACAGGAGCGCAACCTCCGCCCTCCGCGCACCAGGCTCCGAGCTACACCAACAGTTACCTGAACCTTTCAGCCGCCAAGAACGTAGATCTGGGCCAGGTGGGGCGAGGACGTGTGACAGCCCCGCCCCAGCCCTCACTGAGGATGCTGGGCTGTCACTCTCCCTCTGAGCCCCGCCTCCAGCCCTCACTGCAGGATGCTGGGCTGTCACTCTCCCTCTGAGCCCCGCCCCCAGCTCTCACTGCAGGATGCTGGGCTGTCAATCTCCCGCTGTGCCACACCCCCAGTCCCCTTAAAATTTTTTTTTAAATTTTGTGTGTGTGTGTGTACGCATCCCTGTGGAGGACGAAGGGTGACTTCAGGAATCATCCTAGATGGCTTCTACCTCCTTCTAGCTTTGCGCTGGGATAACCCATGCTCTGCCCGTAGGGCCGGAAGTGCAAGACACCGTTTCCACCTGATGTTTTTATGTGGAACCTGGGATCTGAACTCAGGACCTTCTGCTAATGAGTACTAGTCTTAACGCCTGCTGAGCCATCTCGTCCGCCTACTTTTACTTCTCACACTGGGCCTCCACCACTGCAGAGACCGTTCCGCCTCAGGCTCCCTGGCTGTTGGGCATCACAGCCCCACCAGTCCAGGTTACGATACCATCCACCCAAAAATGTGGCATTCGCAAGATGAACTTTTTTTTTTCCAGGTATCTTATGGAGCGAGGGAGAGGGACGGAGCACCTCTTTTTCGGGAAGCCCATTCTTCTCCTCTCTCCGGGATGAACTCAGGTCTCCAGGTTTGGGTGTAGGCGCCCACACCCACTGTAGCCATCTTGGTCATGCTCAAGAATAGAAATCTATCGGGGCTGGGAGAGGTGGCTCGGGTTCGAAGCTCGTGCCTGCTGAGCGGAAGGTTCGAGTTCGGATCCTAGACCCCATAGTATGACACCGGGCGGAGCGGGGGCGCCTGCATTCTGGTTCCTGGTAGGACTCGGACTCTGTGACAATCACGGCGCAGAATAACCAAGAGGAAGTGGAAGGGTCAGGTGGTTCTTGAACTCGTCCGTGTGCGGGTTATATACACACACATATACACACACGCGCACACACGCATACCCACACAATTGAATAAGTAATAAATAATGAAAAAAAAATTAAAAAAAAAGAATAGAAATCTCTCAACCTCTCTTTGATGAGACCCCAGAAAACCATCTTCTTCCACACCTCCACACCCCATGCTGAATCCCACTAATATTACCTTCCCTCCACCCTGCACCCCTGGCTATCCCCAAAGGCCTTGTTCTCCCCACAGCCTTCTGGCAACACCCACCTGCATGTACACCCTGACCCGATCCACAGGCGCGGTGCCTGTTC